>JXSR01S060491.1:1285-14001 GCA_000969725.1 Ophiothrix spiculata | reverse complement strand
AAGTTATCTGTAGAAATATTTCTATATTATTCAACAAGACTTCAGCATAATACATCTGTATGAACTGAACACATTGCCTGGGTAAAGTGTTTTTGAAGGTAAGAGGTAGCGAGAATAGTTATACTTCAGTTGTATTTAGGGTGTCTGGGAGACGTCTTGTGCCTGAGCTGACAGTAATTTAAGGCATCCCCCAGATGCCCTATGGCAGGAAAAGGTGAATATTTAAATAATATAGTGTCTTGTCAGCAGCAGATAGTGGATGAAGTTTTTGCAACTTATCAGCAGTTATAAACATTGGGTGGACTATCAGCAGTAGATAGATGATAAAATATGGTGATATCACCAGTAGATATGCTATCAGAAGTACAGAATTAACGATCAGCAGAAGATGAAGAAGTGCACTAGTAGCAGTAGATAGCAGATAAAGTGTTAGAAAAATTGCTTACATATATTTGCATAAACTTAATTGAATAACCAATAACCAAACAAATATGGCTTTTCTAGTGCTTTATACATGGGAAAACTAAAAACCAGTCCTTAGTGTACTATCAGCAGTGGATAGTGGATGAAGTAGTGTGCTATCAATAGTATTGGAATAGAACTTTTGTCAAGTCAAACTCACACACAAAAACATCCCTTTGTAATATATTGCTGTAGTTTTTTTTTACAGAAATTGCATGTTTTACGTCAGATATGATGCCCTAAGCAGCCATTATGAAACAGGAATTGATTCAGAGAATTCAATTTTTCTTTCAAAATCACTCCGAGTTAACAAATCCCCAAGATTGTTGAGATTCTTTGATTTCCCATATATACAACTTGGAATTCATCCAAACATACAATTTATCTGCTTTGATAAACAAGATTTTTTCAACACAAAAACTTCAGCAAGGAGATACCATCAAAATATCATCATTGCAAATCTTATCTCAAACTGTCTGATGTTATTCTCGTACTTCTCAACTCAATTCCAGACATATAACGGATCAAGTTTTCCCTATCATGTAAAATATTCAACATTATAGCAGAGAAATGCTTTGAGTCTATTTTTATATGAAAATTGACAAAAAAAATCAATTTGTTGGCTGTAACCATACCCTACTGTAACTGACTTAATTTGGACATGTTTTGATTTCTTGCATGGATCATTTTCTATATATCTCAATATCATACTCAAAATGAATATATCACTTGTTACAATACCATTTGTTTGTTTTTGATTCCTCCCGCAGGCATCAGATGACAGTGAATTACCGTCACCGGCCGAGCACAATTCCCCAGACCATTCTCCAACATCTCCGAGTGCAACCTTGCTTGATGCCTTGTCGTTATCAACCAGCACAACAGAGAGTCAAGCGAGACGAGAACGTCGTAAGAGTCTGTTACCTCGAGAACCAGTTGTTCCACAAGTAGTCCAAGCCTGTTTTGAACATATTGAGAAACATGGCCTGCGGGTGCTGGGGATTTTTCGACATGGGGGATCAAAGAAGAGAACAAGACAGGTGGGTTTTATTTGTTTCTAGAAATAGTAGAGAAGATGTCGAAAAGTAATAGCTGCTGTATGGTAAAACTTACAGCAGCCAAAAGAAGCTAATCATATATCAGCTACATACTTCATGCCTTTTTGTGCCAAATGCAGACGCACTTGAGCATTGTGTCAAATGTAATAGCTGCTACAAAATAATTTGCATCTAAAAACACTTGGCAGCTATATAATTGTCAACATTTGCATCTAAAAACACGTGGCAGCTATTGTCAACACATATTTTTCATGTAATTTGGATGAAGCTACCTGGACAGGGCATCAAAAAGAATAACTGCTACAATATTTTAACACTTGCAGCAACCACAAAAGAAAAAAACTAACTTGTGGCAGCTATTCCTGTTGCATTTTGTGTATGTGTGTGCAGATACATGCCAATGCCTATTATTTTGTTGGATTTAATTTGTGAAGGCTTAGGGCCAAATCATAGTCGGCCTCCAAACAAAATTTTTCCTACCAAACATTTGGTCGTGACGTCTTCAAATATTGTCCATCGAATTTAAACTATGAACGGGTAACAAACATTTGGTCCAATGTATATGGCAATTCAATAACATGTGCAATCTAGCGCGAAGTTTTATTTGGCCTCAACTCGGTGTTGAACTTATTTTGTTTGGAGTCACTCGTCATTTTGACGTCACCACAAAATGTTTGGTAGGAAAATGTTTTGTTTTAGTTTTGAGGCCGACTATGATTTGGCCCATACTCAGAGTCTTGAGCGTAGACGCACACAAAACAACCTTGAAATGTAATCACGTCTGAGACCACTGCATATTTTGTTACAGACATGCATTCGTGAATTAAATCCAACAACAACAGACAGGGTGTCAAAGCATAGATTTGTGGTGTTTGAAAATCCATGGTCTAAGGGAATATTGCGAGAAATATGATGAAACATTTAAAGCAGCCATAAAACGAGCAAATCACCTGGCAGCTATTCCCCATACATTTTTTGTACTTTGATGCAGCTACCCACTTGAACACGAAACAGGGCACTTGAGGATTTTATTTTGTTATGATTTCATACAACATTCGTGGAATTACAGACTAGAAACACTGCACACTGACTAGATCCGAGATATTTTCCATTCTTTTGGAATTCATGATTCAATTTTTTGTTTTTTGGCAATAAAACTCAATTTTGCAATAGCAAGTTATGTTACTGTAGAGTGAATACTATCCTGTTCAATTTATTTAATAATTTTTGTCTCCTTTCAATAAGAAATTTGTAATTAGAATTAAACATTGCAAAAGTAACACATTTTGGCTTTATATTGACTTCTGTATTTATCATTTGTGGACATTTTTATTTCTGTTTTCAATCAGTGAAATTAAGTCTAGAAGGAACACTGGCAGCAAGCAACGCCCTCACTGCTCGCTTTGTTTGCTTCAGATGTATATTTTGTGTCAGATGTATATTGAGAATTGACAAGGTTTTTATGATTTTTACATGAAATGATAAAACATTCAGATGCTACTCTGGACAGAACACACCTGAATCGGGTTATTGACCATTACTTTGATTAAACGAAAAATGGGAAAAAAAATCAAGTTAACAAAAACTACTTATATATGTATGATTTTCGAGGTGCATCATGCTTGGTTGCTTTGGGTCCCTTGAGATGTTGCAACTTGGTAAATGCAAGCTTTGGTTGATGCAATTTTCAAATGTTATGGGGTTACACAATGTGAATATTTTGTTTGGTCAGGCAATCAGAATTTAAGGTTCCATGATTTCTAAATCGAAAATCAAAACTACTTTTTCTGCTTTATTATGATGAGAGGGATATGTATGTAATGCCTTTAAATAAACAAGATTTGTCCAATTTTGAGACTTGTGACCCTATTTATTTTTTATTCAAGTATTTTGAAGTATGCCAGAAAAGATTAAACATATGTGATGGCTCACCCCGAAAGGGGGGAACTTTGCAGGTGATATCAATTTTGATTTTATCATTTCATCTGTTATAAAATTTTCTAAGCTTTAAAATGACACCTTATTTGTTGAAATTGATCAAGGCAAATGTGCTGGAAATTCTTATTATTTTCTTTATTTTTTGCTGCCTATTTTCATCAGTTTCTCGAAAAATGTTCTGTCGCAAAGTCCCCCTTTTTTGGGTGAGTCATCACATATGTGAAAATTTAAAGAAAAATCAATCGAGAATTTAGTATTTTCAAAGCACATAAACACATACTCTGTGTGGTCAATCAGGTAATTTTTTTGGGAAACATAGTACTTTTGAAATGCCTGTATCTCAAAAATGAGCATGGTGACCTCATTGTTTTATTTTAAATTCACTAGTAGAACAAATAAATCTATCAAATACTCAATTTTTCAGATATTCAATAGAGATTTTGCTTCTGTGATAAAACACCTTAAGGGGGGGGGGCACCCGGCTCATGCTCCTTCTAATTGAAGTGAGCACTGAGCTGATGCCGTTTAACAGTTTTTTGGTGGAAATATTGAAAAAAATCTCAAAAGGTCACGTGCCCTTCAAACCCTTATTCATCCCTGATAGTGTTTGAAGGGAGATCTAATCTGTATTGTTATCAATCTAATCTACAATTCCTTTTTAAATTGTTAACAGTACTCCGGATTTTGTTTCCGATTCAGATAGGAAGATATATAGGTTTACCTCAAATCATCTGCTATTTGAAGGAGGGATTTTCCCTAGGATAATTACATTGCTACAAAGACAGATGGTATTGTTTTAACCTTCTTACATCTTGTAAAACTGTAATCATTGCTGCTGTAAAGATTTTTATAATGATGTACACTCCTGGCACAAAACATTTTGGCAAGCTTACAAACATGTAAAAATGTCATTTTTTTATATCGAACAACCTAGAATCATCAAAATGTTATGCTTGTATAAGTGACTTATCTATACTCTCTAAATGTAAACGAGTGAAAATTTCACTCCCTAAAAGAGTGAAACTCTTATAAAACACTCAAAAAGGAGTGGTTTTGCATGTTGAACACCAAACTTCCACTCATTAAGAGTGAAAATCACTCTAAAAAGAGTGAATTTCCACTCGTTTGTGGAGTTAAATGCAGGACAATTCTTTTTTCGAGTTGTCCTTCGTTTAACTCCTCAAACGAGTGGAAATTCATTCTTTTTGGAGTGATTTTCAGTCTTTATGAGTGAAAATTTGCTGTTTAACATACATAACCACTCCTTTTTGAGAGGTTTACAAGAGTTTCACTCTTTTGGGGGAGTGAAATTTTCACTCGTTTACATTTAGAGAGTAGAATATTAATAAACCCATGTTTCTTTAGATATTTGATCTTCTATTTACCATAAAATGGCCGATTTCATGGACCATATACAATTACCACAATTACCAATCTCATTAATATGTACCTTACCAATTATCCAGAAGCTCATTATTATGGTGTATTCGAATAAAATATTTTCAGGCAAAAGTTTCCAAATAAATATGCAAAAATGTATTTAAACTATATTTTTATGTGCAGACGAAAGTAGTTATATACATAACATACCATAATTTGAAATGCATTGAATGCAATTTTGGTTTAGTTCTTTAGTTTTTTTTAATATAAAATATAGACTTTGTCAATAAATATGCAAGGCGGACAAATTACTTTTGAGATATGGCTGAATAAAGTTTTATGTGAAAAAACTTTGTGCTGAGAGTGTAGATCTACTTGTAACATACACAGAATAGGTAACTATAATTTCTCATGTTTCTTTTCATGATTTAAAAGTTAATTTAATCATCAGCATGAAGAAATTACAACTGGTATTTTTATTTATTAAAGAAATGTTCCTGAGTGTAAGGACTGAAACAATTTCATCAAAAAGATTTGATTGAATACAACAGGCTATCAAAAGAATAAGATTTGTAACCATAGCAATATGCAATATTTGTTATCTTTATTGTTATCCGGACAGTTAGCCTGTTCAAGTTTGTTGTAAGTTATCTCATTAAAGGACAAAGGATTTTGTTAACTAAATCGTAAATGACAAAAGAAGTATCGAATTAATTTTACCGCACAAAAGAGGCCTGTCAATCAAAGTATAGGATAGGCTATTGTCTTCGACGAAAAGCATAATGCCTAGATTTTTTAGTTGTGCTTTTTATCGTGTAAACACAAAAGGATTGTTAAGGATTGCAATTTCTCAAGTGGGGATTATCTATACTTATTGACTCCAGTGAATAGAATAAGTAATGGGTTAATAAAATATTTTACTACGGATTTCAAAATGCATTGTTATGCACGGACAGAACATTTGAACTATAAACTAAACGCCAGGGGGATGAGGGTTACTCAAGTTTAATGCTATTCAGTGATGTGCCAATCAAATAGGTGACTTTGTAAGAAAATTCTTACGCAAGGGTCCAATTTTCTTCCCAAAGGATCCTTTAGATTATAAGAGCCCTAACAATAAATAAAATCAGCAGGAAATAACCTATTCAAGTGGGTCAAAATTTCACAATTTTTAAAAGAAATTGTCAAATCAGTCAGTTTTAATTAAAAATATCAGCGCAAAACGATAGGGGATTTCGAACCTTAAGGGGCAAACCCATGCTATTCATAAAATTAGTATCCTCCCCCATCCCAGACTTTTACCTATAGTAGTTCCATGTTTAGATCCATATCTTGATTAGTCATTATGGCAGCTAGCTTAAAAGGTTTTTCCTCCATGTTCTTAATACAAATAACGTGATGTCCTGGCGTAACCCCAAATATTACACGATTCACTACAAACATATGCTGATCACCTTGGCTATTGACCAGTGTAGCACCATCAAAACGGTCGTCAAGCCAAACAAGTGCCTGACCACAATATTTGCAAGTTATTATAGCAAGTGCTATGCTGCTGGACAAGTTTTCATCTGAGTTTGGTATATTTATAGGGAACTTTACCACCTGGTTTGAGGCGGTGCTTGTAAACCAGTTTTCTCTGTCTGAAAAAGCTTCTTCCCATCCTTGGTTTGAAGAGAATTGTAGCATCCTACCAGAGATAAATTGTGGTTTTGATGTTGGCCAACATATATGATTGAGTAATCTGTCACCATGGTATTTAGCTGGTGGTAGAGGTTGGTAAATTTCTGAAATAGGTGTAGGGATGGTTTCATTCAAGGGTCTTGTGATGTTGGTATGATTATGCAATGGTTGTTCCTCATCAGTTTTACTGTTGTTTTGCACAGATTGATTCTGCGGTTTCGTATTGAAATTTTTTGCAAGTGGTTCTGTTTTTCTTTTTACTACATTGTGTTTCTGTGGAGATGATTTCTTATTATTGGAATTTTCTACAAAAGTATCATGCAGTGTGATCAAATTTTGGACATGTTTGACATCATTTTGAGTTTTATTCATTTGATGTATCGTTACATCTTCCAAAATACGCCGCATATAATTTATGATGAAGATTGCTCCTTGATGATGTGCAGTAGGTGTTAGCTGAAAATCTGTGCGAATGAGGTCATTGGGTGTAAATTGGTAGCGCCAAAGACGAGAGCAAACAGCTGTAGCCCAGCTTACAGATGTGACATTGTAATGCCGGCTGAGATGGCGACCAGCGAAAAATTCTGAATTGACACAGTCTTTGTTACGGATATTTTTAGCTGATATAAAATTGAAGTAAAGTAGAAATGGTTTGTTTGCTTGCATTAAGATTTGTCTCGTCAATTCTTCTTGGGGTTTTGCTGGATTGTCAAAGAGATTTTCTGTAAAAATTTCATGCATAGTATAATCTTCTGTAGCAAGTTCCCAGATTAGAATATCAATATTTTGAATATCAAGATGTGGATTAAGACACCAGGAAAAATAATCACTTGTTGCAAGATTCAAGGCAGCATTATGGACGATGACTTTGACTTCAAGTATTTTTTCAATCCACCTTGCAAGTAAATCGATATATAGACAAGATCTCTTCTTACACATAAGCTTTGTTGACGAATATGTGCCACCAATGACTCCTATTGTAATACTGCGATTAGTCTGAAGCGCATCTGTAAATACATTCCATAAACGCTCGACATCGCCGCGATTGATGATCGATTTGTAGCGCACCATCTCATGCGTAAGTCCAAGATAAGAGCATTCACGAATAAACAATGCATTGTAGTCCTGAAGATTGGAAAGCACAGAGTGCATCTTCTCATAAGCAGGAAGTGCTTTGTGTAAATTTTCAATTTTTCCCCACATGAGGGCGCTTTGCTTTGGTTTTAAGCGTTGTTTTGCAATATTTGCATGGGAATCATCTGCAGGTATTAGTCTCTGTAGCTGGTCTTGAATAAGGTTAATAGAGTAAGTTTTTAGTTTCTGCTTGTCAACTGTTTGGTAGTTTAAGAAAATCATCAAGCAATTCAAAAGACAAAGTGCAAATATGATAACACGTTTTGGTGTTACACGGTAGGCCATAATGTCACGTTTTTCAGTCATTTGGGAAACTGTTTTTCTTAATCATAAAATCTATCCACAATATGAATCGCATTTACATGCATTGAGTTCAAAACACATCTCTCCTCATTGCAGTAAGATTACAGATTATCATAATGATATAGATTTTATACAGCAGACTACTGTCGTAAATTAATTCAATTTATCAGCGGCTTTCTTTCTGAGCTAAACCTAGGCTAGGTTAAGCTTAACAAATATCCATGCATCTTTTCATGAATAGCTACTTTGTAGTAGGAGTAAGGGCTTGCCGGTGGCTAATGTTGTAATCAAATTGTTTTGTCTTCCGTTCTTGATTACAGTCGGTCCATGAATATCTTAGCATTGATTAATGATCAATGAGAGAGTCAAGCCTGGAGCGAGCTAAACGGAGGTGACATATCTGATTGTGTAGCCTTCTAAGTAGGTCAAACATGGCCAGATCTATTGATCATGGCTTACACATAATGTGAAAAATGCTTCTTTCAATTTCACTTGCCAGGTAATTCAGCACAACAAACGATGCTCAGTTTGGAGTTCCTTTTAGTCCATTTATGCTGTCAGCTTTGATGAGAATGGTTGATAATGTGCCTCATGCAAGGTTTTTGGAAATTTGTTCTTCCTTGAAGATATACTGTGATGGTAGCGGAGTAGTTATTCCTGTGGTATAGTAACTCAAATGAAGTTGTATGCTACAAAATTCACTATTTTCAAGAGAGTGTCAAAGTCCTTTTTTGTTTTCATAATTCCTTGATCGAGTATATGTCTGTCTAATAATAGGCTTGTATGATGCTTGATATTTGCATTATATTCTTAATGCATGCCACTTTACAAAGTTTGGCCAATTTAGTGATACCGCTTTCTCGGTGTTGCCATAAAATCCTACAATTAAGACATGGAAGTAGCCCAATTTATTACTCTATTTTTACCTGACATTTAATTGAACTGCACTCTGATAGTTTACCAACATTTAGGGCAAATGATCTTAGATTTTATTCTTACTATGTTACTGATAATTTACCTGAAACAAAAAACCACACAGCATTTCAGAATTTTACCACCCATTTAAATGAGTGGCAATACATGTTCGAACATTGAAATATGAAATAAGGAAACTCCCAATTGGGTGCCAAAACAAGTTTCTGGCAACTTTTCTCAGGATGCAGCATCTTCTTGTACTGTTGCAAAATAAGTTTTTTATTATGTTGTCTGTTATCCAAGTCTATTTTTTCAACTCACTTTGTAAATGTTATCAGAATGAAATCATATACACTTTCTGGAAAAAAAAAATATCCACTGCAAATAGTAATAAAAAGTGTTGTTTATTGAATCAAGCAAATTAAATGATAATATTTTAGATTTAATATATTTATATAATCAAATTTCTAAAGTTTGACAATTTGATATTTTTTCACATTAAGAATGAGAAACATACGTCAGAAAGTGACTGCCATTATACCTAATCAATTTTATTGGTTTTCAAAATTTGTCATTTATGTGTATATAAAATGTAGATCTATATATTGGAATCTCTTTTCATCTGATCAATACCCATATTTGGGTCAGATGGGGGCTTGAAAAGAGGGGCAATTTTAGAGACACTTGCCATGGGAAGCATACTGTAGGGACCACCTTAGTTAAAATTTCATGTGAATGAACAAATCATTGAAACATTTTGTATCTCATAAGCAAAAAATGTATACAAAAGAAATAAACATAAAAAATTCTATATTTGGTGGAAAACGTATATTTTTAAGCATATATTTATAAGAAGTTTATATTTTTTGAAATTTCTGTTTCCAAAATGGATTAGATGAATGAAACCTTTAAACCATTTTCTGATAGCCAAATGTGTATAGAGAAAAAATATAACTCTAATGGACATATATTTCATTATCAGAATCACAAAAAGGAGAAACTAAAAGATGAGAAACTATAACAAAATCTTTTAGTTAGGATTAACCTAAAAATAATTGGTTATTGGTACAGTCAAACCCCATGGTTTTTTGTAGTTTGCTTGTAAAAGTTTTGATTGCAGATATGTCCTGAATGTAAATTTCATAAAGAATGTTATTTTGATATTGTTTTGTATAATAGAAATAAATATTTTTAGTGTCATAGCAAACCAAGAAATAACTACAATATAATAAAAAGGATCAAAGCCCCCTAATTCTACTTAGCCATGTGTTTGAAAAAGAAATACAGCTTGTTAATACATTAGATACATATAAATCTTGTTAGCATAAACCAGAAACATCTTTACATACAATAAACATTGAAAATGTCATAGCTATACTCTTGCTCTGACTCTTGCTGGAAAGTCTTTATTTAAATGAAAAATATGAAAATTATCACGTATAATGTTCAGGTAAGAAAATATCATGTATTGGAGTGTATGGGGGATTTCATACATGTCAAAAGAAAATAATTTTAGTAGGTGAAATTCAGTTTTTGGCAAAAATGACATTTTCTTTAAGAAGAGGTAACTTTAAATGGTGTTTAGTCAGTTTATTTCACTTTGAAGCATCTTTGCACACAATCTGCAAATGATTAAGGAAAGTTTCCATTATTTGTGTATTTCTAAGAATAGGAATATTAAATAATAAACTGCATGTTAACCTTTTTCCATCCCAAGGGGTTGTTTGTGTCTCCCAATTTTTCCTTGGTGACTGACCTGGGCATCTAGGCACTTGGTTACACATCATCTGCACTCAGTTGGATAAAAACAAACAAAACAGAGGTACCTGTTTAATGAAAGTAAAGTAAAGATAAGGTCACATAGGCTATTCCCATCTGAGATAAGTTAACCAACAGATTCCCATATTACCTTGTTTGCACCCACTAACCTGTGTTACCTGGCTTCCGCACTGAGGCGGAAAGATGCAGTTTTCTATTGCAGGTTAACCAGTATATCACTGGTTAACCTGCAAAATCTTTCTTTTTGTAGGATAAATGGCGGAATGAGGAATCTTCACCGCCATTCTCGGGCAAATACCAGAGAAGGTGATTTTCTATTGGGCTTTTTAAATCCCTTTTCCGGTATTTAACCGGTTAATGGCTTCAATAGAAAAATGCTGAATGTTGTTCAAACATTATTCAAAAATAAATTGTTCAACCATCATTCAACTGATTGCTTAATCAGTGTGCAATCCCACACATATGTGACCAGTCATATCGAAAGGTACCTTCAAAGGGTCCCAAAATGAAAATATATTTTGTTGGTCTCATCTGAAAGATTATATTTTAAGCTTTAAAATGGCACCTTGCTTTTGGGTATTGGATGTTCGATTGCAAAGTTACATCCAAATTGGTAAAAGGCATCGGGCTGATTCAGAAAACTATAGTTCTGAGAAAATCAAGTTTAAAGTTTCTGTACTGGAAAAACTTGAATGGAGAAAGGATTTTAATCTCAGTTTTTAAAACATTTGTCTTATATTTCGGATGTTGGAACCTGATTAATATGATAGAATAGTCTTCAAAGGTAATGTTACTGATGAAATTAGAAATTCGACCTTAGACATGATTTTTGACTATGCTCAGCTTCAACGGCCCGTATCTCGTATTTTACTATGCCGACCTTAAGGTACCTTTCGATATGACGGGTCACATATCTCATTTTTATGTCAATTAAACAATCTGTAGATAATTAATTTAAATTTGATCACACAGTACACTTTTTTAACAAAGCAATTGATGAAATTATGAAATCTAAATTTCCAGATACATTGAAGAGCCACATGAAGCAGTAGAGTTCCATAGATAACTTAAATAAATTGGATTGCAAAGTGCATTTTATGACAAATTAATTAATTAAAAAAATAAATCAAATTTCAATTCAACCAAAAACCATCTGAAAGCGATGTGTAAAAACTCCAAAATTGAGAAGAAACAATATATGAAAAGATCTCAACATTAGAAAAAACAAGAAATTAAAGAGAGCATTCACATCTAGAGTGGAATCTTATCCAATTATGATGTAGCAGTAACTCATTTGTGACCTGTCATATCGAAAGGTACCTTAAGGGTCCCAAAATGAAAACTGATTTTTTGGTCTCATCTGAAAGATCATATCTTAAGCTTTAAAATGACACCTTGCCTTTGGTTATTGGATGTTCGATCGCAAAGTTACATCCAAATTGGTAAAAGGCATCGGGCTGATTCAGAAAACTATAGTTATGAGAAAATCAAGTTTAAAGTTTCTGTACTGGTAAACCTTGAATGGAGAAAGGATTTTTATCTCGGTTTTTAAAACATTTGTTTTATGTTTTGAATGTTGGAACCTGATTTACATGATAGAATACACTTCAAAGGTAACGTTTCTGATGAAATTAGAAATTCGACCTTGGACGTGATTTTTGACTATGCTCATCTTCAATGGCCTGTATCTCGTAATTTACTATGCCGACCTTAAGGTACCTTTCGATATGACGGGTCACGATTGATAAAAGTAACTATTATGATCAAATGAATTGCGGTAATAATGACATAAACCAGGGCCAATAATGTCAAGGTTCTGTACAGAAAGCGACAAATTTCTGCACCAGTCAGCAAAAATAAGTGCATTTTCTCAGTATTTTAGCTATTTTTAATAGCTAATCTGCTGCCCTCTTTTATTTCTCTCTCATTTATGTGGCAGTGAGGGCACTAGCTAGTCTGTTTCTGTGATTGGGTCAAAGTTTATGCTTTTAGGTTCCCAGTGTTTTCTTTCAGCTCACTTTCCTTGTGTATTCATGGGAACCATCCAGCTTCTCTTCCTCTTTGCTT
>JXSR01S060489.1:7111-18588 GCA_000969725.1 Ophiothrix spiculata | reverse complement strand
AAGTTTGCATAAATTAAAGTAAGTTTGCATTTATTAAAGAAAGTTTGCATTTATTAAAGTAAGATTGTATTGGCACTCATGGTACACCGTAGTAAACAAAAGAAAAGTACGGCATTCTAATGTTTATGTTTTAGATATTAGTTCACCATCTTAACGCTGCTTTGATAGCTCAGCGGTAGATCTCTCGCTTCGTAATGCATGACTAACCCCCGCCAGAATCCATGGTTCGATTCCCCGCAAAGGCAGTGGAAACTATTTATCTTTTCATGATTGAAAAATAGTTAGGATTCACATTTTCCTGAGCATGTGGATTCCTCGTACCCTTAAGCTGCAGTGTCCCAGCTTTCAGCACGATGTCTATTATTTTTTCCAAAGCAAATCACGTTAATTAAAGCATGTAAATTCCTAGTAATTTGTATAGACCCCATGGAATCAAGTTTTGCCGAGTTTTGATCTACATAATTTTAAAGTAGGATGATGAATGATGATATTAAATAGAATATCATAACTTTAAGTTTCACAATTTAAGGAAGACACATCGCAGTTGTTCACAGTACTGGTTGTTAAAATATTCTTATGTAAAAATATTTTATTTCTTTATTCCTCACATTTCTCACTGCCTTTCTCTCCAGGTTATTTCGTTGCAAACGTTATCTTTGTAACGCCTTTGCTTATAGTATATCTGTTGCTGCCAGCGGCATGCTGCTTCATGTCATGTAAGTTCAGTCTATATCGTAATTTAACCATGCACATCGTCAAATCGTCAAATGATTTGTTATCAATTATTTTGATTTCTTGTTGAAAAAAAAGAAAATATATTAAATAATTAGGGTATACCGATATCAATGTGGTCCATGGTACAAATAATAAAAAAGTACAACCTAACCGTATTCACTGAATTGCATCAATCACTTTTCATGGTGTCACATGGTCACAGAGACCAAGCTTAGTATCCTACTAGTAAAAATGACTTGGATGAAAAGACCATTCTAAGATTAATTCATAAAATAACTTGTAGACCCCGGATAACATGAGTTGTCTCTTTTAAGGACTATTCTTGATTTTAAGTTACGACAAGCACAAACTTCATGACTTCGGAGTTTTTTAAACAAGAAGGACAATATCTATTTGAGATAAGTTAACCAGGCTTTTTAATTCAGTCTTCAAAGAAAAATATTTAGTGAGAGATATTTTGATGACACAGTATGATACTGACAGTATCACATATCAAAAAAGTTATTTTGTGAATCAATATTTGCTTCAATGTTTTAACATGTTTAATGGTTCTGCAAAAGTACGGAGTAATATAATTTCTACACGTGATTTACATTTATATCATTTTAGGTAGAAACAAGGACGATGACGTACCACCAGTCCGGATCGAAAAGACACCTTCCAAACTGTTTCTAACTCAACATGAATCTAGTTCAGATATCCAAGAAACTCAGTTTAATGGTGCAAATGACGAGGGACATTCAAACACATTTGACCCATCGGAGGATGATGTATTTGAATCGGATGATGAATGTCAGAGAAACAGCAAAGGTTATATCAGGGGAATAAAACTTACATCAGTATGATTCAACGATTCACTCTAAAAGATTTTTGAAAAGAATGTCGGCTTACTGGCCGTCTCAGAGACAAACTTCTTAGCGACGCAATGACTACATAACTGAGCGACAATACGAGTCTTGAATAGTTGAAGTTTAAATTTACTTGGATGCGTCAATTAATTATTGTTCCAGGTGAAAAGAGAACGGGGGGGGGGGGGTGTCAATAGTATGAATATCATTTAGTGGATAATACGGCATAATGGACCCAGGATTGATCCCTGCTGAGCACTATAAGATAGGGCCAAATCATAGTCGGCCTCCAAACAAAATTTTTCCTACTAAACATTTAGTCGTGACGTCACCAAATATTTGCCATCGAATTTAAATTACTATGAACGGGTAACAAACATTTGGTCCAATGTATAGGCATATACCAATTCAATAACATGTGCAATCTAGCGCAAAGTTTTATTTGGTCTCAACTCGGTGCTGAAGTTATTTTGTTTTGAGTCACTCGTCAATTTGACGTCACGACCAAATGTTTGGTAGGAAAAATTTTGTTTGGAGGCCGACTATGATTTGGCCCATAGATTTGAATTACAATTTAGACATGCGATTCATTGTCAAACTCATGTATAGGTTCTGCTTGAATCAAATAAGAAATATACCATGAAAACTGCAGTGTTCTGCATAAATTTGTACAGAATTAAAATGATTGTCATTGGCGTCAAGAAATGCCATCAGAATGCATTTATTTTTCTCAACAGAATAGACTTTTATTACCTAAATTATTTTGCAGTTTGCGTTGTTCACTGATGTTGGTCTACCAAAATCACTGAGTGATAGTACTCAGCATTCTGTTTATGTGGCATGCGGGTAATTCCTCATTGCCATAAAATTGTTTGGCCATCTGTGCTCACAATATCGGGAACACTACTGTCTTCAGTCATTGTCAGTAGAAAGCAAAAATAATTTGAGTGATCCTCCATAATTTTGAAACTCTGACAAACCTGGTAATATTAGCTCTGTTGTTGTCACAGATTTCAGCAAAGCATTCGATTTAGTCGACCACAATCTTTTAATTAACAAATTCATCACCCTTGGTGTCCGTCCATCAGTCATATCATGGATTGCAAACTTCCTTGATGGAAGAGAACAATGTGTCAGGTATAGGGGACACCAGAGCAAGTGGGTTAAACTCAAAGGTGGTGTTCCACAAGGAACACGTATAGGCCCACTTGGATTTGTCACTTTGGTCAATGACGCTGCTACGGATAATGCTCTTACGACATTAAAATATGTCGATGACCTTACCCTGATTGAGACAAGATCACGCGATAAGCCTCCAGTCATGCAAGACCATCTTGACAAATTTAGTGAATGGGCCAAGAACATTCATATGAAGTTGAACCCTTCCAAATGTGCTCACATGAAAGTCTCCTTTTTAAAGAAGCAAAATGAGGATCAACCACTCACAATTGACAATGTTCCTCTCCAAGAGGTCCCTACAACAAAAATACTGGGTGTCCATGTTAGTTCGGATTTAAAATGGAGTAACCATATTTGTGAGGTGCTCAAGAAAGCTAACTCTAGACTGTATCTATTGAAGCTCCTCAAACATTTCAATTTGCCAACTGATGATCTTGTAACAATCTATTCTGGATTCGTTCGCCCAACGGCTGAGTATGCTGCCCCTGTATGGCACCCTGGGCTTATTGTTCATGAAGATCTTGCTCTTGAACGGATCCAGAAGAGGGCATGCAGGATCATCGTTGGCAAAGACTACACTACTTATCATGAAGCACTTGAGCTTTGTAATCTTCAAGCTTTGCATGATCGTCGTGAGCAGCTTTGCCTGAGTTTCTTTAACTCTCTCCTTGGTTCAGAGCGCTTTAACAGTTGGGTGCCACCTAGAAGAAGCACCATACACGGTAGAGAGTTACGAAACTCAGACAAACTGGCCCTGCCAAGATTTAGGACATTGCGTTACCAACAAAGTCCTCTGCTGTACATGACTAAATTGTATAATGATCACATCTGAAATTTTTTCTTTGACTTTTTAATACATGCTTCTGATCAGTAAAATGAGGTTCTGTGGTGTATGGGGTTGTTTGTGTGTGTGGTTGAGGAGAGTGGGTACTCTTGAAAGTATAGTTTAGTGGATGTGCAATGAGTGATGATAAGTATGCTTGCAAATATTTTTATGTAGAATATATATTTTTGCTATTGTGGTGTTTATATTTTAATGTTTAAATTGTAAAATTGTTGTAATTCAGCTGCTTTTTGCTGCAATGACAGTTGTTAATAAACCTTTTATGAAATGAAATGAAATGAAATGAAACATGGTCTACACTCTTAGAAAGCCAGGATCAAATATGAGCTTATCCTGATTCCGGATCAAAAATATGATCCCAAAAAGATCAGATTGATCGAAAAAGGATCAATTTGATCCGAAAAGGATCAGGTGTGGTCCATTTCTGGATCATATTTTGATCCGGAATCATCAGGATAAGCTCATATTTGATCTAAGAGTGTACATTCAGTCGTAGTAAAGAGAAGATAATTAATCTGAAACTGAAGAATATAAAACTAAAAGAAAAAGGGTCAGTGATGTCACGTCACTGAAAGTACACGATTTCCACATCTCAGCTAGAAACAAAAGAAATGAATTTCATTGAACTTTTGAATAGTATTTGAATTGAACTTCAAACTATATATATAGTATAAAACAATAAAGTTATCTCTGTCTAATTGCGGGAACAATGGTCTTTAGTAGAAGAAACAATAATTTGAAGTATCCGATAAATTCAGTTAATTGTAGTAACAAAGTTGAAACATTGAAACAGAAATCAAGTTCGGGTTACATAAAAACTATCAATGTCATTCAGGTTTAGTAATCACCTGACCCATGAATTTTGTATTTACACATGACCTTCACTCTATAGGAAACAATAAAGCCAGTTTATTTACTTCAAACTATTTTGTTGCTTTTAATTTATCATGTTTGCTGTTGTTTATCATGTTTTAATGGTCTGAAAGCGTGCACAAAATCGGCAAGGTGGTCCGCTGAAGGGTGACTGACTTTTCAGTATAAATTTAGACTTATATTCCAATGACAAAACGATTATATCGTTTTTAGCAAGGTTTGTTGTCATGCATTCAGAACTGTGACGAAACATGTGAATAAAAACGCTAGTCATTCTGAACTAGATTGCAAGGTGCAGATTCTCAGATTGTAACAATTATACTGGTATGGCAAACCAAAGAAGTGCAAGCCCGCTCGCGTACATAAATGTACGACGGGAGACGACATAAAAATGAGAAGTCAAAATTTACATTTACCAGTGTTTAAAGAGTGATCATTTACAGAGATCATCAAAATGTTTCCGTCCATGGATAAGTTAGTACGGATTAACGGATTGGCGAGATTTGTGCTGCTGAGGATGTTTGTGCTCTTGACTTTTGATGTACATCAAATACAAGCTGATGGTAATATATGCGTGTTTGTTAATGTTATTTGTACAGAGATGCCAGTATGTATCACTGAAATAAAACCTAAAACTTTCAACAACAACAAAAAAACCAGAAAATGCGCGTAAATTTTGGCAAAAAAGCTGAAAAAGGGCAGAAAATATATAAAAACGCGTAAATTTGGAATTAAAAGAACCTGAAATTCTGTTAAAACAGGGAAACTGGCATCTCTGAATTTATACTTATATGTATATATAATGACCGTCCACCGTACCTACGTCCGCCCTCTTTACTGGAGAGTAAAGCCGACCATGGCCACTGGTCAAAAGCCCGGGGGGGGGGGGGGGTCGAAATGCAGCTTCGTTTTGCATGATATCCAAAAGTTGAGTTATAAAGCATGACATGAGAAAATATTATGCAAAACTGAGAAATGTTCTTCCTTTGTTAAAAATGTTAGTTTTCCATGTTTTGGAGGCTGATGAAATTACATAGATGATATTTTGCAGGAGTTTGAAAATTTTATAAGCATTTCAAAATCAACTTCTATGCTAATTTTTCGGATAGGGATATGAAATAAGAATTTTGGTAAAAGGCCTTATCATAAATACGTCAATATTTCACATCAAAGTTGAACAGAACATGTATAACCGTGTTGTTCATTTCAGATACAGCTTGTGTTGATGAGGACTGTAAAACAACCATGTCAACTTGCCATTGTCCCAGCGAAAGCCCACCATGTAGTGTCGTTGGTAAGTCTCTCTTCAAAGGTCACAACGTTAATTTAATAATAATTTCAAAAATGAAACTCACAAAATCATTTATTTGCAAGTTTGATCTTTCTAACTTGAGCTAAACACATCTCAATTGAACAATAAAACCCGAATCCACATAAATTATCATTATGAATATGAAGTCTGAAATTGTGAAAACAATACAAACACAAGGTTAGAATGAAAGTTCATCTGTGTTGGTAATTATCATTGTAAATAATAACAAATCCATTATATTTCTGGGCAAGATGAGGTTGGAGGGCCAAAAAAAGATTATTGTATATCAAACAAAAGCTCCATTAATTATTTGTGAAAATTCAAGTGCTTAATTTACAATTGATAATTTAAGTGAAACAGTGTTTCTAAAATGTATAAAAATGGGAAAACAGTGTTTCTAGACTAAATTGCCAATATATCTTTAAAATGTAATTTAACCACGTGTCATCACAGTGGACCTGATTTCTCAAAAACGGTTTATCCTATCCATAGTCCCGTCAATTAATGTATTAGACCTATAATACGATATTGGAAAAATTGTTGTGGTTACACCTTCAGTGTACAAATATAGTTTTCAAAGTAATTTGCAATTCCAGGTTTTTAGTTTTAAAGTTTTGCAATTTTAGATAAATCTTTGCAAAGATATGTTTTAGGCACCCTGTATAGTGCCAATAGGAGATATGGCTGATTGGAATTATGGTGGTTTCTTAATTCATTATGTCTGTCATTATGTCTATGTATTTTGCAGGTCTTGCCATTGCCAATGTGCTAGTAGTCACACCTTTGTTAATAGTCTACTTATTCTTCCCAGTATGTTGCTGTTTTTATTCATGTAAGTTGCTTGTTTTTATGAGGTTCAAACTTTGAGGAGCATGAGTGGCCTAAGTGGATAAGGCGCCCGTCTCTGAGGTTGCGAGTTTGAGTCCCGATTGTGTCAATGTTGTGTCTTTGGACAAGGCACTTTATCCTCATTGCTTGCGGGGTTGAATGCAAAATTGCATGTACGCTTGTTTTAATTTGCAATATTGCTGCTGGTAAGTCCTCTACCAACAAAATAGGGTGTGATTTGAGTTTAAAACTTCTAGAAGTTTCAACTGCCGGTCACCATTCGAGTTTGAAATAAACCGTAATTAAAAAAAAAGGTATTAAATCTAACTTATATTATATTGCAATATATGGAGTCATACCCAGAGTCACATCTAGGTGAAATAAAACAAACGGTTATAATCCTCTGAGACAGTAAAAAATTATGTCCATTGCTAGCAAGAAGGACAGATGTACTACTTTACCTAACCATATTGTGTATACTGTCAATGTCGTATCCATTTTCAGGTAGGAAAAGGACAGACGATTCGGATAAGCCACCACAGATAGAACAAGCTCCTCCACAGTTCTCCATACCAGACCCCCGATTTAGCAGGCGACTATATAGTATGGCTATCGTTGAAAGTGATGGGAAGGAAGACACAGAAGATGATGAGCACGGAGTGTTTCAAGAAGATACTGGCAAGGACAATGGAAGCAAAAAAGGTCCTATCAAAAACATACAGTTCACAGAGTTCAATATATCAGAAGACCAGAGGAGCTTAGATAATAATTCCCTGATTGACTTTGAAGAAACAACACACTGACCCCAACATATGATTGGTCATTGGATAAACTGGTTTTCAATCCTCAGCTCGTTCAACAATCAAATTGTGAGGAAAAAAGACCAGACAAAATACCGGGACTGAATAGCTTTATTTGTCTACAAATATTTAATATGACAAACCCCGGGGACAGACCATTCAGGAACACTCAGAAACCAATATTTGACAAAAAAACATCAAGAATTCGGGCCATTTTGTCTAGAATATTTTAAATATGAACAAGATGACTTGCATTACATCTCTCAACAATCTTATATTCTATCTTTTATGATAAGATATGGCAGCAACCAAACCATATGTCTTTCAAATACTTTGATGAATTATCAGCATCAGTCTGTTGTCCACATAAGGGGAGCAAGCCTGGAGTTTATAATAAAATATGTTATTTGCAAAACCAGTCACAATTTTGTAGGTTGTAAGTTATCAGGTGGCTCTAGTATCCATTTTAATTCTGATTACCCTTTACAGCATATCAAGACTGATATTCCGAAGTTATGGTTTTGCAGGCATGAGAATAAGATTAACAATTTTTGCAGGAACTGCTTAAAATGATCCAAAAACAGGTTCCATTGTTGAAACTTTTGCCAATTTCAACAAACATATTGCAGGAATTCCTGAAAAAGCAGGGAGGTGTTCATGCCTGATTTTGAAGTTAGGAAATCCAGAATTTCTGTACAGAGATAAAACTCATTTTAAGCCATGCAAGTGTGATTACACACCTAAAACAAAGCTGAGAAAAATGTTTAAATCGTTAAAAACATAATCAAGCATCAAGCAGTACACCTTGGTTTACCCACGTGTACAGCTTGTAGTGCACATATTTTCAAAACTTGAGTTTCATATTAAAATTTCTTTTTTTACAAGACAATGACCTATTCAAAATAGGAATATTAGATACCTTCCAATATTTTAAACAAACACATTTTTTGCTAATGGAATTCCATGTCGTAGAAATATTTCATTTTATTTTTTATCAAACAATACTGATAATTACAGACAATCTGGGGACACATATCTTACAATTTCGTCCTATCTTTAGATAAATTTATCACAAATAAATTGTTAAAGCTGAGGCACTGTGAATATACAATTATTACAAACCAAATGGTAATTTATACAGCGGATGACTATACATACAGTATACACACAATAAACACATAAATTAATTTCTACAGAATTATATTATTACAGATTTAACAAATTTCATCATAATCACAATATGTTATCTTTGAATAAAAATGCCCAATTTCTAGAATAAGGGAGAGCATTATAAAAATGTTGATGTATTCACTGTCGAAGTGACGCCATAATTGGATTAATTTCACATGCACCCGTTCTAAATTATTCACATGGCTCATAGCATCAATTTGAATTCCCTGTCAAAAAGCACTCAAGTGCAAAAAGAGTGTTATGTAATTGCTGTGAGCCGTGTATAATTTGAACCAGTTGCTGCAGAACCCAGGCTATTACATAATTAATTTGACAGCAAATAGGTCCTATGGAATAGAAAGTCATCACTTTAAGTTTGACCTCAAAGGATTCAAATCTGATGACCTTCTTATGTGAAACCAAGGAATAGAAAAGAACAGGCTGAAAATACATAAAATTGAGGAAATTTTTACATCAAAAAAAGCTGGAACCAGCTGAAAAGCTGGAAAATCTCATGCCTGCATATAGGTGAGTTTGATTTCATATTAGAAAATGTTTTTCCTTTAATGCGAAACCACAGATGACGAAAGGCGTACTGCAAATACACCATTGTTAATTTGGTTGTAGAACCTTTTTCACCAATGACCTAACACAGGGCCACTGATTGGTGTCAATTGGTCAAAATCCTGGGAAAATTCAGACTAATTGGCTTTATACTCTGAATTTTACACTGAATATTAATACGATGAGAATACAACATTTCAGTTCTTAAAAAAGAAATACAAATCACTTCAACGCTTGCATATTGGTAGGTTCTGAGCACATTGATTTTGATTAGACAACATCTCTTAGTTTCATTTTTTGTGGTCATACAGGCACATAGTCGATACAAGAATGACAAAATATTGATGTAAAAGGCTAATTTTGCCCAAAGAAAAATGTTTTCACTTGAACGCGTAATCATAAAGTTCGCATGAATTCATCCGATTGCATGATTTGACGTTCACACTTTGTGAGTAGAAATGTTGCCAAGAAAGGTTTATTTTTCCAAAGTATAGAGCGATGTTGACCAATGGAAATTAAAAATACCATAAAGGACCCTGCATAGATTTTGGCCTTGGCAGCCCTTTCTTTTGAAATACATGTTAGGATAGTGGCTAGTATCTCATATATTATATTATGTTTCCATACTAAATAGCATGAAGGTTTCTTGAGAGTAGCTGTCATTTTATAGTGTGTAGTCGGGCCACATGATCATGTCTTTGCAATGGTCCGTCGTGACCGATATGACAAATACCGCAAAAAAATTTTAGCCTGACAATGATGTGATTGCAATGTCATTGTAATTACCATGACAGACACTATGAAACAAGCAAAACCATTTATAGATAACCTGAACACAACACACCCACACAAACAAACATGACATTAGCAAAATGTTGTTATGAACCTAACACCAACGCTGTACGGTGAAAATTTCGATTTACTAGCCAATGGCTCCTGAGTTTAAAATTTTAGGGGCCATAAAATGGCTCCAATGATAATAACATTTGGGAGCCAAAAAGTAAGTGATATTTTTTACAATTGCAGTGTTAATAAAGAACAAAACTTAACTAATGATAAATACTGGAGCTCAGATTTAACTTTCCTAAGCTTACTTCAAAGTATTACTAGGTCACAGCTCACTATCATCAATCTGTTCAGTGTTGATGTTGGTTCATATCCCCTTTTTTCTCCTCAACTTTTTACTGCTCTCTTGTTGTCATGTTTTTTGGTTTAAAAAAGTTCATGAATGTCCATTTGGTCGCCATATTGTAAGGCCTGAAGCCAACTATCAAAACTTTCAACCAACGAAAGACAGCGCTCAAGAAAGGTCCCAATTAACACAACAAACTTTTAACATGTGGGATACCCCGCCGTACAATTTTCCTATCTTTTCTGTACGGTACATGTGTGAAGCACATGCTAATAATGACGTCATGACACATCAATGCATGTATGTCGGGTATATAAGTCCGATTTGTTTACGTTTTTGAAACAGCGATCGACAGCTGATTGCACGTGAATTTGAGCAAGATACTTGAATTTAACGATTTTTCCGTATTCTGCAAGTTTGTGACCGTAAAATTGGTTTATTCAATGTTAATTTAATCTACACATACTTTGGTTGAAAACGTCTGGCGAGTGTAAGCTTAAAAGAATGATCGCCAATTGCTCCTAGCAATCAAGTTTTGTTCGCATGATGACAAAAAACACTCGCAAATGCGAGTGAAATGGTCGCACCGTACAGCGTTGCCTAACACTTCTGTAAAATTGTAAAAACAATGCATTTGGGGTCATACAGGCACACAGTCAATGAAAGAATTACATGAAAAAGGGTGATGTACAAGGCTAATTTCGCCAAATGATTTTTTTTCTCCACTTGAACGTATCTTGTGCACCAAGTTTAAAGTTCACACACAACTCGCCCGATAGCATAATTTGATTTTCCTGTTGTGATGTGACTTTACAATTTATTGAGTGATGTTGACCCATGGAAATTAAAAATACCATAAAGGACCCTGCATAAATGTTGGCCTTGGCAGCCCTTTCTCTCGAAATACATGTTAGGATAGCGGCTAGTATCTCATAATACTACTTCTATGTTTTCATTCATTGAGAATAGCTGTCATTTTACAGTGTGTAGTTGGGCCACACGATCATGTCTTCGCAATTGAAAAGTTGTCACGATGGTCCGTCGTGACCGATGTGACAAAGTAATACCGCAAACATTTTTTAGCCTGACAATGATGTGATTGCAATGTCATTGTTATTACCATGACAGACACTATGAAACAAGCATTACCATATGTGTGGTGCTCTGGCATAATGAGCGGAAAGTCGCGATT
>JXSR01S060483.1:7623-22235 GCA_000969725.1 Ophiothrix spiculata | reverse complement strand
CCCCCCCCCCGTGGTGCCGCCACTGGGGGTCCGTTTAACGGACGCAACTATCAATACCAGTAGAAGGATAGACATTATCTTGTTTTTTTGGTCACTCCTTTTATACTGAACACATGGTCTCTGATCCTATACTAAATTTGCAATGTCAACCATCTCTTTGCCAGAAAACAAATCGTGCCCCTTTGAAAAATAGTGGTCGCTCCCGATTTTAACTAATACAAAAACAGTAATTTATTTCTCATAAATACATTATATAAGTAACAGCGTTTTTCTCCAAAAAATGCAGCTTTAAATAAAGCAGTTGATTTAAAAATGTCGCATATAAAACACAATATTTTCTTAAATATACAAATAGATACACTCTATCACTTCTTTTTCATACGATCATACTTATAAAAATAATACAAATATTTTCAGCGGTTTTTGTACATACTTATAGAAACGCTTTTTTTTTTACAAAGTATTAGTTTTATACATTTTCCATTCCGCAGTTTTTTTACATAATCTTGAATTTTGAGAGTGTAATAATTATATACATATTGTAGTACAAATATTTTCACGTTTTGGAAGATTAATTGTTCTATTCTACGAAGCGAAGCCGAGTGGAATTGACAATTTCATCTTTCATCTATACAATGTGGAAAATATTACAAAACATTAATTTGTGTTTAAGACACATACAACCCTGTATATTTACACATTTATGGCTTCAGCCCTGTATGTGCATACATATTTGTAATGGCTGACCCCGAAAAGCGGGATTTTGCGACAGAACACTTTTCAAGAAACTGGTGAAAATAGGCAACAAAAAATAAAGAAAATAATAAAAAAGATTTTCTGGTATCATTTTAAGGCTTAGAAATGCTGTAACAGATGAAATGATAAAATAAAAATTTATATCATCTGCAAAGTCCCCGGGCCCTTTCGGGATGAGCCATCACATTTATGGTTTCAATATACACAAGATCTGATACAAAAAAGTAATTACACAAGATATATAAAACAATTGCAGTCAGCAAAAAAGTCAACCTCTTTTGCTGGTGTCATTGAAATCCTAGTCTTGTATCCAAAGGGCATACACCGATATTGTGTTCATGTATTGTATCCAAATGGGAGCAAGGACCTTTTCAGCTGGGAAGATCGCAACATCTGCTCAGAGAAAGCACAATTTAAAAGCAGTACCAGTCTTTGAAGATTATTCAATTGTTGTTGGTATTGTTAATTTTGTGACAAAAGCAGATCAATTATAGAACGGCAAAATTACACAAAATTTGTGTTCCACGTATAAATAATTCCAACCGATACAAATTATCCAATTCTGAAACATAAATCCTCACGATTTGAGATATATCCGTTCAATCTCACAAGGAACGATAAAGATTATTCTTGACAACAACTCGCACAAAACATGATATAATCCATATTTTGAAGAATTAAATTCAATTTGGTTGCTGCTGATGTTCCCGTGGTGTTGTAAGAATACATAACTCAACAAAGAAGTGTTTAATTTCTCAACTCCCAATAAATGATATAAATCATTGAAGTTTGTACATTCCCGAGATTTAATATCTGTCCAAATAGCTGGTTCTTGACGATAAGCTGTATCGAGATAGAGCTAAATCGGGTTCTGATTGCGACAGTTTGGTATATACCGAGATTTAATAGCTGTCCAAATAGCTAGTTCTTGACGATAAGCTGTATCGAGATAGAGCTAAATCGGGTTCTGATTGCGACAGTTTGGTATATTTAGACCCAGCTGTTGCACTGGTTGATGTTGTTGTTGACTGTCTACTCCTTGTTAGGGATGTGTGTCGAATCTGAGCAAATTTAGGAACATATTCAGCATCTGGCATGGCATCTGTAAGAACGAAACATTGGAAAAAGGTTTTAGAATTTTTTATTAAATGCCGTATTGAAAATGTAACAATCTGTTGTCGGTTTAAGTACCGTACATTCAATGGAATAGACCACTTTCTGATGTATATAACAGGGGCCATTGGTGTATTTCGTTGCTCTGTAAAAAGTGTTCAATAGCTGTAACACATTTTGAACAATGTCTGATTGTCGGGGTGCTCTGACTTCATGCACCTAAAATTATAGATAGTCACACAATGTGTTTCATTCGTTGAATCGTAATACCCAAAACATCAAGTGTACACAACAAGTACCACTAGCCTAAGGTCACACTAAGTGCTACATGTCCACAGGTGCACGCAACTATTTTAAGGACATCAACTCAAAACCAACACAACCCATGTAAGGTTTTGAACACAGAGTATTAAACCTAATTCCCAACGCCCGTTCTCCGTTTATGTTGGAAGTCTTTAAGTAAAAAACGACGGGTATACGCCTTGGTTCGAACCACTGGCACCCCGAACCCAAAGCCACTGAGCACGCATTGCCATAACAGCGATTTGGTGATCATCGCTAACTCCGGTCTATGACGTATTTGGACAAAGGTTTTTTCACTTGGCGGATTGTGATATTTTGTTGTACACAGCGCACTAATACTTAGAACTCCCAGTCAAATTCATCATGTTCATCCTAGTTGACCCAATGCTCTGACTGAGCCGTGCATACTCACAAATGTAGAACACAAACACACGTTGTTTTTGAACGCATGAAACACACAGTGTGTAATGATTTATAACATCAGGCGCATGTAATCAGAGCATCAAAACACCCATCAAAAACTAACCCTCACCCTACACCCTAACCCTAACCCTAACCCTAAATTAAACCAAACCCTAACACTAACCCTAAACCCTAATCCTAAAATTCTGGACGGGATCTAAAGTACCTTGGTCCAAATTTGTTTACAGTTTTTGAACACTTTTTACATTGTGTAGGGGTGTGTGTGCGTTCTTCAGACTCCAGAGGAAGTACTTGACTGAGCACTATGCATTAAGACTGTCATAGCTCTTCTGTTAGAATATCATAGATCAAATAGACCTATTCACCCAGAGAAATGAAATAAAGATTCTGATTCCATTACTTCTGCAGAGGAACCTGTTTAACACGAAATTTATCAAACCTCAAACCCTGATAACACAAAATTCATTTTCAAATCCCTAGCATCGACTCTGTATGATAGATAATACCAAATCTTGATAACACAACTTACATATTTTGTGTTAAAGAGGTTCCACTGTATATTTTACATTTCGTACATTCTGCATTTTAGCTTACCTTTATTCACAACAGACATCTTATCCTTGAGTCTTTCACTTGTATGACCGCTGACAATAGAGGGCGTCGGTGATCCTGGAATAGATTGGTCATCTTGGATCAACGCCATGATATCAGGCTCTGATCGGGTTCTCTTCTTTCTGTTCAGACGACGATAAAGATTGTATGGACCTCTAAGATCTGGTCTCTCTGCTTCATTAGGATAATACCCTGTTAGTTTGACAGTTGGGGACTTGGGGATTGCGACTTCAGTGATTTCAAGTTCATCGCGCACTTTCTTACTATCAAACGTTGCCTTAGGTTTCTTTCTTCTGAAAGATGTGCCATATTCATCGTCAGAAGATACAGCAGGATCATATTGGTATGAATGCACAAGGTTGTATGTGCAAGAGACACTGACTTCCTCATCTTCTGAAACGGAGTCTTCTGATGATATAGATTGATGGTCTAATTCATCTGAAGAGTAGTGAAGGTCATTGTATGAGGACGGCATGGTGAAGTCCAGAACAGCTTCCCAATTTTCGGAATCTGTGTCCGAATCATGGGTATCTGCTTCGGAGTCTGATCCTTGAGTTTTCTTATCAGAAGAGAAGAAATTATTAATGTCATCGTATGAGTTGAATAATTCAACCAAGTCTTGAATCAGTACTGACTTTATTGGAGACACGGGGATGAGTGAAGACGTGTCACGTGGATTTCCGTCTGCATCAAGAAGGTCTGAAAGACGAGTAACCATCCCTCTTGGAATAGGAAGCTTGGCTATTTCCTCTGGAGTTATACGCGGAGGGACAGGTGATATTGCTCTTGGTGGGCTCATTTGGATACCAGGACCTGGAGATCCTTTGCTGTCGTGTGGTACTCGCAATCTGAAAGACGGCGTGCTATCAAGGCATGATTTCATAGACGATGTGCTCGTATTGGATATTTGAAGAAGTGAACGACTGGAACATGTCTTGTAAGTTGTCGTCCTGCTGTAATCCATTAAAGAATCAACATGGCGGTAATCTGAAGTGTGGTGACTTCGACTGGTATCATTGAATAAAGCTGACATTGATGTTTCCATTGGTGTGTAACGCTGGTTATATCTTGGTAATTGTTGTTTATGAGGATATAAATCGGGATTTAGGAGGAAATGTACTAGTCTGACGGGATCATCAGTAGTGATGATTACTTGAGAGAGACTCAAGTCTTTCCTAATTTGATCTAGCTCATTTAGTCCATTGTCGGATACTGAAGACCTTGATGATAAGATGGGTGACAGGCTGGTAAATGCAGTTGGTCTGCCACGGGAGAGTGACAGAGATGATGTAACGATAGACGAGGAATTAGATATAACAGCAGTTGTATATTCTGGTGACTTTGTGTGGACCACAACAACCTGTGTTCCAGGTGGCAAGATGTTGTAATTGGAATCAACTTGACGGCGAGATTGGTAAGTGGCAACTGTTGTCGGTGTTGATGTGAGCTGTGGAGCACTCATCTGGCTATCACGATCAAACCTAGATATATACGTCTCTTTGGCATCTACTGGTTCATCATCGTACCTTGTAAACGTATAGGTGAACTTCTTAGATGGTGAGGGTGGTTCATCTCTTGTTCTTGACTGCAGACTATGATCAAGACGTGAAAACAAATTCTGTGTTGTGGGACTCAAAGCTCTGCTTTCTAAAGACAGCTCTTCACTTGGTTCGACTGACTGAGTGTAAGTTTGATTTTCGACAGGTTTGATGTCTTCTTCAATTACAAGTGGCTTACTCTCGTCAGGACTAAATAGTTTAGGTGATTTTCTAGTGACGAGAGTTAGATGTGTTGGACGGTTAGATCTTAGTTTATCTAATCCCGGTGGAGTGTAATCAGCTTCTGGTTGCTTATATGGCGATGTCGATCGATCATGTGTGTATTGTTTGCAGACGGGTGAACTTGCTTCTTCACGTGTTTCTGGTGCAATTTGAATTTCGCGGTTTCTATGACTAATTTCGTACTGCATGAAGCTATCTCTTTGATGCACTTGACTTTGTACGGCAGTTTCTTTCCGTGGTAGTTTTGGTGACATGGATGTCTTCTGGTTAGTCATCATTGGTTGTACTTGCAATGAACGGTCTACAGAATGCAAAGATTCATATTGCGTAGAAGAAATCTTTTGAATGGTGGTTGCTTGAATACTTTCATTAGACTGCTCTACTTCAGTTTGACTGCAGATTGTGACTTGATCAGTTTGAGGAGCCCCTGGGAGAAAGTTCACCACAGGTGCCCTTGAAGTTGTGTCGGAATCAAATTGTGTGATCTTGTCTTCCACAGGGATCAATGCTTGGGTCCAATTGTCCTTTATAATTGTATCTAAAGGAGACGATCCACGATCGAATGTGCTAGGTTGAACCTGTGTCAGAGCATTAATTGCAGGGGGTTTCTCAGCATTAGTTCCTCTACTGGTTGTTTTCAAACATGTCTGCGTAGGTTTACTGTAAACAATCTCTTTCATTGGTGACGTACCTTGACTGATACAAACAGGGGTCTGCTCTCGCAACTCTTTTTCAACCTCTTGTCTAATCACGGGCTTTATTTCTAAACGAATCAATGGTTCAAGTTCTCCTCTAAGGCGATATTCCATATCAGATCTATGATGATCTTCCATTTCGAATCTAATACGAGACTCAAATTCTGTTCTCACTTCATCCCGAACATCCTCTCGCAATTCATCACGAATGATACACGTCATCTCGTTACGAACTTCTCTCTCCAACTCACTTCTGACACTTTCTTGGATATCGGTTTTAACTTCTTCTCTGATGATGAATGTCATCTCTTTTCGGACATCTCTTTCCAACTCTCGTCTGATACTGTCCCTTACGTCACGTTGAATTTCCTTCCTTACATCTACTCTGACTTCTTGTCTCAGTTCTTCCCTGACCTGATTTCGTAGCTCTAGCCTCACTTCTTCCTTAACTTCATCTCGGAGCTGTATCTTCTCTGTTGTAGCGTAAGATGGCACCATGGAAGCATGCACTTGAGCCATCTGTACAGGCTCAACGGTTGGTTCAATTTGGGCAACAGGTTCATTAGCATCATGTTGAATGCCAACATCATATGTATCAATGAAATGAGGTGACGTACTTCTAACAACAGTCTCAACCCCGGCTTGAGTCATACGGTCGTAATTTCTCAATGCTTGTGTGCACGTGCCCCTTTCATAAGTACTAGGTGCGACCTGAGTAGACCTATTTCGGTTATCTAAGAAAGTTTCTGTGATCTTGTTGAAAGTCAGAGGCGAAGCTTGAGTTGATGTGTCAAAAAGTGGTTTCTGTTCTAGATCTGCTTGTGTGGATTGGTCTAGATTAAACTGGACATCTAATGCAGAGGTCATGATTTCTGCTGATCGAATCATTTCTTCACCAACAAAAGATTCCATCATTTCGTCATCCTCCAAATCTGTCTGAGTAGTTACAGTAACGTCTTTTCTTTGACTAATAGGTGAGCTTGCTTGATCTCGAATCACAGGTTTCACCTGGACAGATGTGTCTTCACTCACAAGATTTTCATACTGTGATGTCATATCAACCTGTTCCACTCCATGACATTGACTACCTTCATTTCTCTGTGCAGGTGTTGCTTGTGACGTCATCTCAGCAACATCTGGTTTGGCGGTCGCTGTGCGGTCAAGCGTATCAGGTTTAACTGATGTTGCTACAGATGACGATTTGATGGCATGCGTTACTTGTACTCCAGTTTCTGATTGTTGTACTCTAGTTTGAGTCATTGTTTCAAGTGATTCTACTCTCATAGACGTTCCGATGTCCGAAGTTTCATGGACAACCTGTGCCAAAGTAGGATGATCTTGTTCAACTGATGTAGTAGCTTGCACTCCAGCATTGTATCTAACTAGAAGAGGTGTGGTTGTGCCCTGGTTGAACGTCATGGGCTCCACCTGTATTGATGTATTCAAAGTTGTAGATTGTGGTTCATGTTGAACATGTATATCATGTGTAGACGGTTTCCGTTCACTCATTGCGACTTGAGTTTCAGACGTCACCTGTGGAATAATTTCCGTTGCTGTCGTTTGCTCAATCGTCAATGGCTTTACTTGAGTGGCAAAGTCAAATGCCGGAACTTGTTGCGTTTCAGTGTATTGATCTGCAAGTCTTGGCTCTGATTCATTTTCAGTTATCATCGCATGTAGTGTATCAATAACACTCACATCAATTGGAGTTAGAGTTAGTTCCTCAACAGGTTGCTCATCAATTGTCTGGGTCCAAGAATTGTCCACATTTATCTCTGTTGCTGACATTTGATGTCTTGTCAGTTTTGGCGAGGTTTGGGTGCGTCCAGTCTTTACGTTAGGTATATACTGTGAAGATTTATCATGCGATAAAGAGGATGCTTGGACTGCAGACTCCTTTGAAGATGACATAATGGGGTCACAACCTGTATTGACCACTTTATATTGGATTGGACTCGATGCACGGTCGACAACAGGCGCATTAATAGGACTCGCTGCTCTGTCAGTGATGGGAGCAGTATCAGTTTGCACGAATGACACCGATTGCTGAGCTGGAATTGTGCTCGAACTTTGATCAATTTTGCGCACGCTTTGGGTTTGTGTCAGAGATTCAACTACCCTCTTTTTAATCTCTTCAGTCTGTGTTTGGGCAAGATGTGATACAGTTGACACATTGATACCACGGTCTTCTGAATGAATTGATTCAGTCTGTGCTTGTGTGGTTTTGACATCAATGTTGATTGGACTAGCAGCTCTCTCACTTACAGGCTTTGTATCTGTTTGGACAAAGGTGTAAGATTTCTTGGCAAGATCTGTGTTGGATCCTTGATGGATCTGTTCTACATCAGAAGTCTGAGAATGCCTCTCTGCAATGTCCTTTTTGACCTCTTGCGTCTGCGTTTGTGCAAGCTGTGTATCAGCCGTCACATGTACTGAGCTATCTTTAACATTTGGCGGTTTTGTTTGAGCACAAATGTGCTTAACATCTCTAAATGTCTGTGCATCTGCATCAACAGAAATTTGTTTTGGTGGTGGAGCCGATTCAAGTAGTTGGACGTTAGTAGCAGTGATTACTTCAGTTTGGTATTGTCCTGCAAAGTCCTGCTGTGTACTCTGTGTGTTGATATCAATAAGTTCAACCTCTTCATCGGAGTATTCTGATTCCGTCATGAATACCCCTGGTTCAGTTTGACTTATGGAATCCATCACTTCGATATCTATATCTGAAAACATATCAGCTACAATCAGAACAGGTTCCGTCTGTGTTTTGGTATCAACACCGCTATCTGAATCGTAGAGGTAAGAATACTGTCCAGACTTGACTTCATGTACCTCATCAGGTATGATCTCCTGTTCATCAGGCATTTCTGAGCCTGTTTGTGTCTCTCCATGTCGTTGAATCGCTGCTACTTGCACCCAGTTGTCCAAAGTTTCCATCTCATACTGCGTCCATTTGCAGGTTAGCTGTGGAATTGTTTGAGTAGACGCCATTAGGCCTTCTGGTGCCTCTGTGATCATTCCTTGTGTTGTCAGGTTAGGCGTAGTCTGAGTCTGTTTCCATTCTGAAGGTATATCATCTGAATAGGAATACGTTGAGGAATCTTTCATTACCTTCTGCAGAGTCATTGTGTCATTATCAGTAACATCTGGTGATGCTTGAATCTGGAAATTATTCTGAAGAATTGGATCCAATTGAACGGCGACAGTTAGAAGCTGTTTCTGGATAGTTTCTATATTTTGGTTACGTGTCGCTGGACTGACTTGGATGTTGACGCTGGTTTGGTTGCACTCATATTGAGAAACGGCATCTGTTGTTGGAGTATATACTTGGGTGTATGATTCCTTGGTTATAACATCAATGGGCGTCTCTACCGGTTTATTTGTCTGGACTATTGCTTCAGGTTCCTTTGATGTGATTTCTATTTGAGATAAAGATAAAAGGTGCCCTCTTGACGCCGATGTATGTACATGTCTAACTGCTGGCATTTCTTGATGTGAGAAATCAGAATAATCAGGTTTCACTTGGGTACCCGTCTGTGCCTCTTTTGGAGGTTGACTTTGAGAGAACTGGTTAATAAGCAGTGGTGGTACAGTGGAAGACCCAACTGCAGTTGTAGTTGGCTTACACAGATTTCCAAAATCTGATGTTGGGACTTTGGATTCCACCTGGACTCCGATTTCCATACCAAAGAACGGAAGAGTGGCTTCAACTGGATGTACCTTCTCAGGAACAATAATTTCTTGATCTTCATTCCAGGTCTGAACCGGTGAGGTTGATCTTTCAGTAACCTCTACAATTTCATGACTCATGATTGATTCTTCTTCCATGTGTTCATCCTTTGAAGACTGTTTAGGACTTTTCAAAGTGATTATACCAAGATTCTTTGGTACATCAAGTTCTGCAAGCTCAACATCATGTTTACTATCAGGTTTTGGACTCTTTAGAGTGATTATTCCTAATTGCTTGGGTTTTGGTTCTTCTATTTGTTCATATTGCATTTGCTTCTTGAGTTTGCTTCCAAGTCGGGTTTCCATATTCCTTACGACTGTCGACCATGGGAAAAGAGGTCCGGTGGCCTTTTCCTTCTTGGCTAGTTTAGGTTTGGTCTCTTTTGGCTTACCAGGTATCTTGAAGAATCCAAGTGTCTTAGGTTGTGGTGGTTCCTCTTTTGACATTTCCAGCTCAGATTGAAGCTCTCTGATGATCTGTTTGTATTCATTTTCTACTGATTCTCTCATAGTTGACAAAATATCTGCCCACGAGTTATCTGCTTGCGTACCACTGGTTGTCATGGGCGGTTTTTCCACAACTGCAGGTTTAATCTTTTCTTTAAGTTTGAATACTGCAATTGGAGAAGTTTTGTTGTCAGGTTCTGTTAGTCTGTCTTCAAGTTCTTGTATTGTCCTTCGATATTCATTCTCGAGAATTTCACGCACATCTTTAACCACTCCAGACCAGGATCTTTCTGGTTGTGTGTCATGGTCTGCCATCCGAGGCGTTTCACACTGAGTAAATGCCGTAATTGCTGTTGTAGTTGGCGCTGGCTCTGGTGGACTACTTTTCAATTTAAACACCGCAACAGGAGGAGCAATTTTGCCGAAATCAACCTCATCTTTTGGCCTTTCAGTAAGCCTTGTCTCTAATTCAGTTATTGTTCGTCTGTATTCGTTTTCAAGAATTCTCTTCATGTCTTTAAGTATAGCATCCCATGATCGATCGGGTTCAGTTGTATGTTCATCAGTACTAACAGTCTCACTTTGCGTGAAGCCATCCAGTTTTGGTCGATCTTTAGCACCTTTTATTTTGACAACACTTACAAGAGTCGGATCCTTTCTTTCATTTGCAATTTTTTGTTCATGTTCTCTTTGTATGTCTTCCATGTATTCATCCAGTGCATCTTCCTGTATCTTACGGACTAGCGTGTCCCAAGGAAGCTGTGACTGTGATCCACGACTCTTTGTTTGTTTTGTATCTTGCACTTGGGTCGCCACAACTTGTTCTTCTTCCTTCATTGTCTCCATTGGTTTATAACTATCATGCTTTGATCTGTCTTTAGCACCTTTTATCTTGAACACTCCAAAAACTTTTGGATCTTTCTGTTTGTCTGACCTTGCTTGCTGCTGTTCTCTCTCTGTCTTCCTGAGATATTCTTCCATAGTGTCATCCCGTATCTTACTAACAAGCGCACTCCAAGGAAGCAGGGACTGAGAACCTCGACTTTTTGTAACCGGTACAGCTGGTTTAAGATCTTTCACTGGAGTTGGTTGTAATTTAATTATTGCTTGAGTAGGTTGCTGGTGTTGATGGCGAACAGTGCTTTTGATTTCATCTTCAAATTCACTCATCATTTGCCTCCATGAGAAATCAGGTTGCGATGCCTGATCCCGAACATTTCTTCGAGGTATTGGGGTCGAAAGCTTGATTGTTCCAACATTATTACTCACAGGAGACTGCTGCAACTCTTCTTTTGCTGATTTAACAGGTGTAGAAGCTTGACTTTGACGATATTTTGCGTCAACAACATCCTCCATATCTTGCATAATTTCAAACCATGTCTTCTCAGGTTGAGTACCTACATGTTTGATAAGACCTACAGGACGCCTGAGTTTGATAGTGCCTACATCTCTAGCTTCCCGCTTTGCAACCTTTCGTGCATGCTCCTCCTCAACACATTCTTGTAACCTACGGAGTAACCGTATCCAAGGAACATGGGGCTCAGTTGTGGCATCCTTCATTTGACCATTTACCCTCCGTTTGGTTTTTGGTGAAACTAATTTGACATACCCTACTGTCTTCCCAGGGCTTACAGATCTCTCACGGCGTGTTCGTATCGGACTTTCAGGGCTTCTCACCCTTCTTCTTTCTAAACTTCTATTCCTTATTTCAGGTTTATCGGGACTCCATTCAGGACTCAAATTTCTGTCTAGGCTCTTAGCTCTTCTGCCAGGACTTCGCGCTCGTCTCTCTTGAGTAGCATTTCTGTCAAGACTTTTTACTCTTCTTTCAGGGCTTTGTGTTCTATCATCTGGGCTTCTGACCCTCTTTGCTTCAGGTTTTCTAGACCTTTGTTGCTGCATGCGATCTGATCTTACTGGTCTCGGACTAGTCTGTGGACTCACAAGTCTTAAGACACCAATGGTCTCTACATCATCATTATCCATCTCATCAGCTTCGTCAAATGATAAACGAGCAACAGGTCTTTGTCTAGCAGGTGTACCATCTGGACTTCGGACCCTCTTTGCTGCAGGTTTTCTGGACCTTTGTTGCTGCATGCGTTCTGATCTGACTGGTCTCGGGCTAGTCTGTGGACTCACTAATCTCAAGACACCGATTGTCTCTACATCATCAGTGTCCATGACATCAGGTTCATCAAACGATAAATGTGCAAGAGATGTTTGGCTAGCATATCCGCGATCACTGCTAAAATCTGACGTCCTATCAGGAGAAACTAGGCGAATTGTACCAATCGTGGCTAACTCTAGTTGATCATCCAAGCGAGTCCTTCTTACGGGAACAGATTTTGACCGTCTCTTCCTCCGATCTCCACTGCCTCGCTTAGATGACCTACTAGTAGCGCGTACAAAATCACGTGACCGTCTTGTATTGACCTCTTCATCAGTGGTAGTGATACCGGCATAACTATCGGATGACGAGGATGGTTTCACGTAATCTGGCGAAAGTTTATGGTTTTCTTCGTCTTCAAATCGGACAGTTTTCTTAGACGACGTGGAAGACATGGTGTTGTAGTCATACGTCTCAGTCCGAGGCTCTATCAGACGAATAATACCTGTAAAATGTAAAAGAAAAAAAATGTTGCACGTGTGTTAACATTTGTTTTTCAAGAATTGATTATCATTCACGAACACTTGTGAAATTATGATATTTGTAAAGTAAAATCTGTTTAAAATTCACTAACCATAATTTCTCCATTACATTTGCTCGTAGATGTGACAGATTGCGTTTAGTTAGATCACAGACACTTTACTGTCTGTGGTTAGATACCTGAGCTATGAAGTCAATTATTGAAATTCATATCGCTCGGTCTGTGCATGATTCAGACATTACAATCGGACATTTATATTGGATTCTGATGGTAATTTGGGTTCAAGGTGTAATGAATGCGCACCCTGTACGCAAATTGCTACGATAATGATTATCAAAGTCATGTGAAAAACAGATTGGAACATAACATCAGATAGAATTATTATGCATCATGGTGTGAACATCTGGAGTTGACATTTGAATAAACTGCATAATAGATTGAACAAAGCGCGACATGCGATTCAAGCTTTTGAGCATGCGTATATTCATAGTTTGACATAAAAACACTAAATTCAGACAGTGTTATATCCTATACATACACGGTTGCTCATATAGTTGGAATAAAAATATTTTTACCACTTTTTTACGTAAAGGTCAATTTATGATGAACATATCTGGAAACTTATGTTGCTTTTGGTCCGATTTGATAGCTTATCTTGTTGGGTGTGACATGAAACTCCTAATGTGATCAATTTTCTCATGTACTGGTAAGGGGGCAACAACAAAAATGGGTCAAAAACTTGATATTTAGGTCCAATTTGATTTGACCCCGTCTTGTTCAAGGTCACTTCTCTACTCAAGTTGAGTGGTCATATGGAATGTTTATCTGTAGTAGATTGATAAGCAGGGGATTAAATGTCTTTGTCACACTTGACTGAGCCAAGAGAATGCTTGGTAGCAAAGCACAAAATGATGCTTCAACGCCACTCAATTTACCAAAAATAGGGTTTTAGTGAACGTGGAATGGTTCCCGGCGGCTTATGATCATAATATCAAGTTTTTGACCCATTTTTGTTGTTGCCCCCTTACCAGTACATTAGGAGTTCCATGTCACACCCAACAAGATAAGCTATCAAATCGGACCAAAAGCAACATAAGTTTCCAGATATTTTCATCATAAATTGACCTTTACGTAAAAAAGTGGTAAAAATATTTTTATTCCAACTATATGAGCAACCGTGTATATGCATCTGCAGCCAATTCAACGTGTTACCAAGGGTAAACTGGTTAGTGAGGTTTGATAATTATGCCCTTGAATTATGAATCATGTCATTTGAGATTCCCGGGTATTGCAACAGTAAGGAAGGTGAAACATTAATTATGAGACATGTTAGAAATGAATTCATCATGTTCTAATTAAAATCATGCACGAAATTCAATACAGGTAACAGCACTTCTGTCCATCTAAGAGCTACTCTAATATTTGTCAGCAATGCGAAGCAGGGTTGTCATTTATTAGTAATTGCATTTTTAAGGGTACGTCCTAATATCAATACCATGAAAAACATATTCGGATCTGTCACTCTCTTTTTACCTTACCATACCGATATACAGTGCGTTCATCGATTTTATAGAAAGATCTGCTAATGCAGTCTTTGCACGCTCTACAAGTTGTGCGCTTCAAAAAGTTATGAAATCAGCGAAAATATGAACGCAAGGTATTATTTGATGCATTATATATGCAGATATACTACGCGAAGGCAACATTATATGCGTATTTTAGAATGTAGTACACGTAGTGCATGAGTCAGGGGATGCCGCACACGTATATTAGTTCTGACACATGTGACCCGTTTGGGACCAATCACTGATGATAGATCACGCTTTATGTGGATATTTTACGTAAGGGGTGTCTATAATACCTGTTTCTTTCCTAGTCATTTGATATTTCTCTAATTCAAAAACAAAATCACTTAATTTGAAAAAAAAGTGGACCTTTTGGAGGAAAAATTTTCGTTTTGGTCGACCCTAAACTAATTTTAGTGGTTTTGACAAAGTAACTAGCACAAAAAAAAAGAAAGAAAAAAGAAAAGAAAAACAGTTTTTAGCAGTTTCCAAACAATTTTAATAAAAAACGACCTACATTTACGTGTTTTTGTGGTTTTT
>JXSR01S060480.1:13326-31097 GCA_000969725.1 Ophiothrix spiculata | reverse complement strand
TCACTGAGTAGGACTTTTTGAGTGTTTTTCTGCATGGATAAAATTGAATTTCCAAGACTTTATAAAAAGTAAGATTTTACCATGTTATATGTTTTTCTGTTAATGGTCCTTCTAATACGCAGTTCAATTTGTTCTTAGGTGTTTTGAAGAATGCATGATTAATGTTGATTTATAACAAAATTGATTTCACTAAATTTCGACCTTTGCATGTTTTTTCATGCACTCTAGCGCAAAATGAAGTTTGTCGATATTACGACTTTATGAAGATGGAAAGACATATTAGTATTAAATGAAGAGGGGTAGGTTTTATACTTCTTAGCATTCAGCTTGGTTTAAAAAAAGCCATAGAAAAAGGAAAAAAATCAAAAAAATCATCACAACTTACTATTTAGTCCCTTATTTTCCAACAAACAAATAATCGAAGTAATATTGGTTTGAGATATCTTAAAATCTGTAAACAAAATCTTAGTAGATTTCAATATGATTAGGGGATTTCCCACCAAAAGGTAACACAATATCAACTTGTTTATACTCTACTCATTCTTTATCAAGTGTGTATAAATTTCTTCAAATAGATTTACGTGTGATAGAAATATTTGAAGGAAAATATTATAAAACGCACTCAATAATTCAATTATGTTGTGATTCACAAGTCTGTTATTTCCACTGATAAATATGCGTTGGCTTAAACCTTTATGAAATTCTTTTTGCAATAAGCAAAAAGGTTGTTTGACTTTTAATCTGTGCTCTTTACTTTTACGCATATCCTCTTCAAGTTTGATTCAAAAGCAGAGTTATATTTTGACAGCTTTACAAATGCAACTTCTGCATCAAAATCTTGTGAATATTACAACTCCGTTCTGTATTCCGATGATAAAAATAGGATTTCCTAAAATATTTGTTGTAATTTCTTTTACTGTTTTGAAAACTAAATGACTATTTTTTACGTTTTTACAAGGCATTATGCTTGTTTCGTGTGTGGATTTATTTTTTAACAAGTAATCTAATGACCGACTCTAGAAGAAAAAGGAAATATCATGGAAATACTTTCAAGCATTCTTAAAAAAGAAATGCCGTTCGACCAAGCCTAGGTCAAATTTATATCAAAATATTTTAAATACTATTTCAATCGGTTGTAATGTTTTTCAAAGTACAAAAATTGGGAAATTGTATGAGTGTAAAGTTTCTTCAAAGTAAAAGGGATAAAAGCTAGATAAATTATTGTGTTCAAATATATATTTCCCTAGATATACAAGTGTGTTTCAAAAGAAAATATTCCATTCATTTTGTTTTACCAAACGTCTTACAGCTTTGAAATAATTGATTTATTAAGTTTGTTTAACTCTCGTCCACCTTGTAAGCTATTTTCTACTACGTCGTCACCTAGGGGGAGGGGGTGTTTGCCACTCTACTCCCCTGTGCCAAAAGTGTAATTTTTCTATACCATGGTATATAGTAAAGTATCTTCTTTCAATTGATACCAAAACCATGAATCCGGCCAAGGCGTTACGTAATTATGACGTCATAAAGTACTTCAGGTTGGAACATTTCGCCGAAATCGGATTTTTGGCGAAAATTGACAAAAAATCAAGAATTTGCTATAAAAGTTCTAAATATCGGATTGGAGTTTTGAAGAAATGAAAGGAAAGGAAAGTTCTAACATGTTCTGTAAGTTTAAGCTTCTTAGCATGCATATATTTTTCAAAATGGCAAATTTTTATATGGGTGGTAACAAAGTAAGTAACAAAGGTTGCATGTTTTGCCTACTCTGTATTTATTTGATCCTATTATATCCTATTGTATGAAATTTACATTAAATATGTTTTTAATTATGTCCTCCTGATGCCTTCAAGTTTACGCACTAATTAACTATTTTAAATCTCTGGGGATCTAAGTTTATTGATCTTTAGAGATGCTAGCGCAGAGTAGCAGTAGACACGTGTCGGGAAGGTAAAACACTCCGTAATTAAAACTTTAATTAAGTCATCGGAACGTGGTGTATCGGATTTAGGAAATTTAACAAAGGTTACATCATTATCACTATTGCCACGCAAGAAAGTCATCTATTTTAAGAATTGGTTGGCTTTAAAAATGGTATAAGGGATAAAATCATCGTCTGCTCTGCGTTGAGAGGTCATATATATTTTTTTTCCGAGTGTTTTATGATATTTTTATAAGGAATTTTACTTCGTAAATGAGTGGCGTTAAGACATGCAGAATCCAAATCATTAAGTGGTAAACGACTGTAATGATAACATCATTCTCACTTCTCCATCATGAAATATGTTGAAATCATGTCTTGACTCCTTAAAGATCATCAAAATATGTATATTCCTCAACATTGTTAGAGTGGCATTAAATCAGAATGAAAAACTTGATCTTTTTAGATAAAAAAGAAAAATGGCTTTGAGGGTACTCATAGATAAATTCCCCACTACATGTAAGTTACGCTGTTATCACATTTTAAATCCAGGCAATGAAGAATTATCAAGTTGTTACGTCGTTTGTGCGACAAGTTGTGTGTCGAGATTTTGTCTCTGGTAGGTGAGTTACACCTTACGCATATGCTAGGTTGCGTAGGTTTGTTAGTCTCAAAACCAAAATAAAATGATAAGATAAAACACCCTTCTACATCGACTGTAAAACTAAATGCAATCATCCTCGTTTGATGCAAAGGCTCATTAAATGGAAAAATGACAGTATATTTTGCCAAAATTGACTTAACCTTCAGTGTTTTTTTTTTTATTGCATATGAGAACGAAAATTTAATAACGTTCAACTTTCTGCAATACGTGAGTGATATAATATGATTAATAGAGTTGCTTAACTATTCAGAGTAATATGAGACGAATGTGGACGATAAGGTTTACTGTTGCAATTCAATTAACGCAATCCGGTCTATCAAGTGTACTTGCCGAAGTAATTTTTTTCATTCAGTTTAGAAGTGAATATTATATCAAAATGCTGAAGAGAAACATCAACCTCAGCTTAATATATAGTATCGAATTATGTCTGAACAATGTTATAATTAATCCCATTTCACAAAACCAAGAAAAGTCCAAATAATGTACCTCATAGACCGGTGTTAGCTGTGATCACGAAATCAATGCAATGGCAACCCCTGCTCAGTGGCTTTACGTAGTGGTGAATGAACCGGGGTGCGGAAGGTCCTGGGGTCAAATTTTGGGGGAAATCATCCATTTTCAACACCCGAGGAGATTTAGATTTGTGCTTACTTATAAGTCTTTGTATCAATATTCAAATAGGTTTAATTAAAACTAAAAGCTATTGATTTCCATAAACTAAATTTTGGTATTATTTCATGACGCCATTGACATTTGACCTTTAGTTGTGACCTTCAACCTTGAATTTTGATGGTAGCAAAAAATGTAAAATTGCAATATCTTGAATCATTTGATAGTTTTGGAGCGTTTTCTGGAGATTCAGATTTCTTAACCTAATGTAGTTAAACGTTTAGTACAAATTACCAAAGCCGAAAACTGGTTATACAAAAACGAGGGAGATGTAACATAAAATATTTTCGGTGAAGTTAAATGAAGTTAAATGAAATGTGTTATTTACCCTTCTTTCAATTGCAACACTTTCCAATTCAAGTGAATAAAGTATTATCAAAACGTTAGCAGAATCTAAGGCGGAGGTGGTTTTGAAAGTGAACTTGTACACAAAATTATGGAACATTTCCAATTGTCACATCAAAACTTGAAGCCTTACAAGAATAATGTTTTTCAAACTTTTAAATACAAATTAAATCTTTTATATCTATTATACTCAAACGATCAATTTGTCGACGTTTTGTAATTGAAATATGTGTTATTGGTTTAATAATTTACCCAAATTGTACGACTGGATAATGCAATCCACACTGGAGAAGGTCAGCAGACTCCAAATCAGACAAATGACAACCAAGGCCAGGTTACAGACCACAGTGCCCTTGTAAATCCCCCGCATGTAGTTGCAGAGAAAGTTACTGAGAGAAAGAAGAAGCTGAATCTTGTATTTCCAAGACTAGTGACATCTGTGAAAGACAGATGACAGCAGGGAAAGACCGCATTCTTCAGGGGGTGGTTTGGACTAGCAGTTCGAGCACCAGCTTTGATTTTCTAAGCACCCCACAGTTGCTACGAGTAAATATATGGAAATATGCCCCAATGGTCTTAATCGAGAGAGGGGGAGAATGATTGACCAAACCGGACGGATATGGAAGACTACAGGAAACGACTACGACCACGATTACCGAATAGCGGATCAATGGACTCAGATTCTGAGTGTCCAATCTGTTGGTGTTCAAGAGTGTTTGCCAGCATCAAGGGTTTGAAAGTCCACAAGGGAAGAATGAAACTCCCAGCTGTCCCAAGATCACAGGGAGCTTCTATATCAGAAACTAATATGCCAGATAATGCAATCCACACTGGAGAAGGTCAGCAGACTCCAGATCAGACAAATGACAACCAAGGCCAAGTTACAGACCACAGTGCCCTTGTAAATCCCCCGCAAGTAGTTGCAGAGAAAGTTACTGAGAGAAAGAAGAAGCTGAAGTGGCCATCAATGGTTAACGGTAAAGCTTAGTCTGAGTTTGATGATGATGTTAGTATGATGCTGAAGAAAACTCTTAGAGGAACATCAAAGAGAAAGTTGGAAGTGATGGGTGACCTGATTTATGATGTAGCTATGGTGAGGTTTGGCTGTGTTGAGGTACGTAAAGAGCGTCCTGCTTCAACACCAAGCAGGCATGAGAAACAGATTGCTGGTTTGAGGAGTAAGCTACGATCTTTGAAGCATAGGTGGAAGAAGGCATGTCCTGATGAGAAGGCAGAGATTGAGGAACTGAGATAGCAGGTTCAATCAAAACTTCTGGCATTACGTCGAGCTGAAAATCAGCGTGCCAAAAGAAAGAAGAGAGAGCGTGCCAGAAGGTCATTCTTTGAAAATCCTCACAAGTTTAAAAAGAAATTGTTTGAGCGGAGTAAGAGTAGTGAGTTGAATATTCCCTGGCAAGAACTCGAAGATCACCTCAAGAATGTATACTCTGATCATCTCCGTGGAACACCAGTGCCTGAGATAGCAGACCTTGTGATACCTACCCAGCTAGGTGTTAGTTTTGATGTGTCGGAACTGAAACTATATAAATTAGCGAGGTTTCGAAGCAAAGCAAGATCAGCTTCAGCTCCGGGCCCAAACGGAATTCCTTACAAAGTCTATAAGAAATGCGAAGGCTTGAGAAAATTCTTGTGGAGACTTTTGAGTGTTGTTTGGATACAGGATATTGTCCCGTTATCTTGGTGCAAAGCAGAAGGTGTGTATATCCCAAAAGAAGAGAATTCAAGCACTCTTGGACAGTTTCGACCCATTCCATTTCTCAATGTTGAAGGGAAGATCATGTTTGGAATATTAGCTGAAAGGATCTCTTCTTTCATGCTGGAGAATGGACTGATAAATACAGCTGTGCAGAAACCTGGGATATCAGGTTCTCCGGGTTGTCTGGAGCATGCCAGTATGATATGGCATACCATCCAGGAGTCAAAGAAGCTGAGGAAGAATCTTAGTGTTGTATGGCTTGATCTTGCTAATGCATATGGCTCAGTTCCTCATGTTCTGATTGAATTTGCTATGGACTTCCTGTGGATACCGGGGAAAGTTAAGACTTACCTTATGCAGTACTACAGTCAGTTCAAGATGCAATTTACAACTGCACATATTACACAACAAACTGGCAAAATCTTGAAATTGGTTTACCCATGGGCTGCACTCTTTCTCAAATACTTTTTGTACTTGCAATGGAAGTTACCATTAGATCAGCAAAAAGAGTAAGTCCAGGAGTTTCTCTGGGAGGTTTTGAAAAATTACCACCAATTCGAGCCTTCATGGACGATCTTACACTCATAAGCCCAAATACTAATGCAGTGACTTTGCTGTTGGAGAGACTTCAGCATCTCATGGACTGATGAAAAATGAAATTCAAAACGAAGAAGTTAAGAAGCCTTGTGCTTAAACATGGGAAGCTTATCAATCACCACTTTATGCTCTTTGATGAGGAAATTCCACCAATTCAAGAGCAACCAGTGAAAAGTCTTTGCCGGGTGGTACAAAGAGGGTTCAAGAAACAGCTTGACAGATCACCAAAGGCCTTCATTCCATCGATCGTTGTGGCTTACCAGGCAGCTGAAATTATGGTGTCTGCAATATGGATTAATGCCCAGAATTATGTGGCCACTCACAGTGTATGAGGTAGCTTTGACACATGTGGAGAGCATGGAATGTGGCATCAACAAATATGTACAGAAATGGTAAGGTGTGCCAGTTAGTTTAACCAATATTGCAATACACAGTAGCAGTACAAAGCCAATACGATCTTTGGTAGACGAATATAAGGTGGCCAAGGCAAGATCCTTCATGACCATACGTGACTCAAATGACCCAATGGTAAAGGCCATTCAGCCAGATGTGAGAACTAGCAGGAAATGGACAGCCAGTGAAGCTGTGGATGAGGCGGAGTCTAGGTTAAAGCATAAGGAAATGGTTGGTGCTACTCAAATAGGACGTCAGGGTCTTGGATTAACAACTCATAAGTGGTGGTCTTCTTTTACAGAGAAGGAGTAACGTGCTATGGTTGCACAAGACATCAGAGATGCAGAGGAAGAGAAAAGAGTGGCCAAAGCAGTCGGACAATCCAAACAAACGCTGGGAAAGTGTTGAACAGCGAAATATTTTATGGAATATCCTTTGGCAGATGGAACCGCTCGAGAAGATCGACTTATGATTTGCTGCCAACTTCTGTTAATCTAAGTAGATGGTATGATAATCAACCAGATGTCTGTATTGCGTGTGGTATGAAGGGAACACTGCAGCATATTCTGAGTGCTTGTCCATCAGCACGTTCAAGTGGCATGTACACATGGAGACATAATAACGTGCTCCGAGTACTTACTGAGGCGATAGAACAGTAGTTGGCTGTGGTAGGCTGCTGTGGTTTCATTGCATTTTCTTTCCAGAAGTGGCAGCGAGAGTTGGATTTTAATTTGAAACAAATCAAGTCAGTAAGCAGGGAAGTGTCTGAAGCAGCAGAAACAGGATCATCATGGGTGTGGTCAAAATATGTTCAAAGCAGATAGTCTGGACATAAAATACATCTTTTGACTTAGTTTGAATTCACAGGGGGGATTTTCCACCAGAAGCAGACTATTTTCTAGTAGATGAAGAGAAAACAGCAGATATTTACTATTTTTAGCTCACCAGTTGGGAGGTGGTGCTTTTCATGCACTGCTGGCCCACCACCTCGAGGGAATATTGATTGTAAGAGGGCCGAAATTCCTGTTGACGGGTGGCATATCAACTGATGATTCCCACTGGTGATAGCACAAGACTATTACTTTCTTGTCTTTTGTGTATATAGAACCAATAACAAAATACAAAAAATAAATGAATGAATTAATTTAATAATCAATCAATCAATCAGTCAGTCAGTCAGTTTGTCAATCAATCAATCAATCAATCAATCAATCAATCAATCAACAAATGAATTAATATTAATTGATTAATTATCACTTTTGGTTGGCTCTTTCATTAAGAAGGTCTTTTTTGGTAAAATTATCGTCGTGCAAATTGCTGTAAATCCCACTAAATGCTTGTTAACACTTTCACGTAATTTAACTTTCATAAAACTCTTAAAGTTCTTATAAAGTAATACCGTTCCTAATGATCCATTTGTCTACTGGTCTCATTTCAAGCCGATTTCAGGTTTATCAAGATTCAATCAGTGTCTAGCGACTTATGGTGAAATAGTGTTCTTGTTCGGCACTGACGTAAGGAGGTTAGCCCTATATTTCTTATTTTAAAGATAGCACACTTGGAAATCGTTGCACGATCGAAGTGACGCTTGTCGCACATTTGTCAATAGTATAATGTCTATATAAAATTTAAACGGGACAATGTTTGTTTTGATTTTATGTTAATTATTTAGGTAAAATAGGTTTGAATGTGTTAAGAAATCAGCACCACAGTGGATTCTATAAAGAAATTATAGATTGAATAAATTTGTTTGTGTCTAGAAACACTCGACGATCAAATCGCGTTTCTTATGACAGACCGGTAAACACAATACAAAATAACGGCAGGTATATCGTCAAAAGGGAGTAACAGGAAATGTGCGCGTTTTGATTTGTTTGTTTTGTGGCAATGTTGTTGTGCACCTTTCAAAGCTAGGTGTTCTTGAAATAAGTGGAAGCTTGAAAAATGGGAACAAATCTATCTCAATGAGAATGGTGTGAATATCAGGAAAATTGTTAATCAAACACCTTCTTATTAACATTTCAAAAACTTCTTCTCTGTCTGGACCATTAACATATTCATGAATGATCCTCTGTCTTGTCAAGTGTCCTTTCTGTACACGTGAGTCACACAATGTTTTTCCTCTCAGTATGGAAGTGCTTTTTGCGTTTGACGTATTAACGTTGAAATTGATTTTTGAAATAGGTAACTGCATCATGTTATGTACCAAAATAACTCTACTATTCTCCTTTGTCGATATATATAACTAAAATTACAATGCGAATCTTGGTATTAAAGTTATTGACATTAAAAATGACGGATTTTTAATTTGTTCATTTCATGTAAAGTATATTGAGTTGTTGTATCACTGTGTACAAAGATAAATAACGCAGAGAACATTGTTTTTAAAGCGATTAAAATCATGGGTCCATATGGACCCCCCCCCCTGTTATACACTAACGGCATTTTAAAACACATTATGCACTTATGTGTTAAATAAAGTATATTTCAACAGCCATTTTGGCAGCCATTTGCAGTTTAAAACATGCATGTGACCTAATTTTAAGCGAAAGAGTATGTGGTTAAGATCCAAAACCATGTTTTAATGATAAATGCCGATGTTAAAAGACTGTCAAGTTAAGCATTGATTCTTATTAGCCAGTCTCATATTTTGCTTTTACGGTGGTTAAGCGTAAACTTTAAGGTAAATAACAAACCTAATAGGGAATTTACTTTTCGGGTTGTCCTATATTTTACTTAGATGCAGGTGTTTACATCTCATCTTAAGGACATGATATAGTTTGCTATGTCACTAAACTAAATGATCTCATTTATAAACAACAGTAACATTATCAACGATGATAAATGTCCCTAATAGGATACACAATAAAGCAGGTCAAATTGTAATTTACGACTTTTTCAACAAACAACTTAACCCTAACCGATCTTCGTTTAAAAACTATTTCCTTGGAAGGGCTTATGTAAAAAATGTCATTTTCACTATGTCCGAAATGAATAAAACTTATAGCTCTAGTGTAATAATTGATTATTAGTAATATGCTACATAACTTGTGTTGGACATTAAACATCTTGTTTGTGAAAAATACAATACGCATGCAGGAAGTTTATGTTTATATCGATAACCTAATACAACCCCAATTTAAAACGACAACAATAACAACAACAACAACAACGAAATGGTCAGTATGACAATCTTTTTTTTTAATAAAAAAGATCCCGCCAAAATTGGTTAAGATGTTTTTTTCGAAGGAATTTTGGACAAAAAGTGGGGTTAAACATTGGTCAAACACATTGGGCTATGTCATCTGCCACCGTTAAGACTCTCCTTATCCCACCATCTCACACACAATAATAACATATAAATACATAGCTCAATGTTACCAAGTTAATACAATCAGCAAAAGGACATAAAGAGAAATAAAACTAAATGCTATTGGTATTGGAAAGGAAAATAATACAGGCTTAAAATATCTCTATTTTTGCCCTATTATTCTTTTCATTTCTCGATAATAAGCATTCTATTCACATGCAACTTTAGTGCCTTTTGCATAATTTGCCAAATGATCACGATTGTGACCTTAAAAAGGATTTTGAATCGCTTCCTTTTAAATAGGTTATCAGGTCTCCTAATTTACAGCCTAATGCAACCAATCCTCAAAACAGATTGAGTTTAGTCGACAGAGTCTGAGAAATGTTTAGGAGTTCTCCCTTTTTATTATACATTGCGTATGCTGCACAATGAGACGTTGCCTAATGTCAAAAAGTGATGAACATAACCTCAGGTCCCTTAAGGTGAAAGTCGTTATCAATTCTGCACAAATATTCTGCTGAACGTACAATTTTTTAAAGAAAACTGGCTCTAAAATATTTGAGCAATTTAGGGATTAAAAATTGCTTTTTTTGTAAAAAATGGCCACCAAAACACAATATTTTCATTATAAAAAACACTTGCTTGTCCAAAGTCATTAACATATGCATTTGGTTTAAACTAGTATATGATGACCTTCGAACTTTAAAATGGCCGCTAAAATAGCAATCCAAGTAGCAAATGTTCAATTATATTGACCAAACAGCCTTAAAAAAATCTGATATCAAGGTTTTTGGAGCGAATGTCAAACAAAAACAAAAAAGATCAAATTTGTTCCAGCGAGTAGCTTGCCTATCTGTAAAACATACCCTGTTACCTCGATCATAAGAACAGGTTACCTTGATCATAAGAACCCATCCAAATCCAGACGTGGCAGACAATGACTGTTTTGGAAACACAAAATATGAAAGTACTTGCTGTTCTGGTGAATAAAATATAACAAGTTAACAGGATAACTATTGTAATTTTTCACAACATCGGGATTTGAAGTGTAGCTGAGGGGGTTCTTATGATCAAGATTATAGGGTAATTTACTTCATGATTGGCCTCTGTTTATCTCCCTTCTTGATTTTTATGGCATTATTGTTAATTAACATGAAGGCTCATATGAAATGTGCTATTCATTTATTGCTATTTTGAATTGGGTTAATTTGCGTTTTTTGGCCATTGGTCATTAAAGTACACTATTAAAAAAGCAAAGAAAGGTGTAAGAATAATGTATGATAGCGATGCATGGATAGTACTGTATCCAGCAGATAGCTGTCTTTTATGTTTTGTTTTATAGCGCTCAAATTTATATAGGCACACATTATTGGTGTTACAAGAAATAAATCCACAACTTCACGAGAATACCGTAATTGAATGAGACTAAACACGGCCATTTTGAATTTTCTTATCTGAGAGCTTGACACTCGAACCAAAATTGTTCTATGGACCATTACCTTCAAGTTGATACCCCAAAACGAAACTTTTGCATCAATTTGAAAAAAAAAATACACATACATGTCCCCTCACTATGCAAGATTCTGCTCTTTTTAGTAGATAAAAGCCTTTTATGTACTGCTTCGCTGTTCTAAATATAATTTGAATCTAGTATGTGAATTCAACCGGGAATTCAATCTTAAATTACAAACATTTTCTCTGGTTAAATGCCAGTATTGCAACAGTTTCATGTATTTTCAGAGGTTTTTCATTCTTTTATCCAATTGGTAATATTTTTTTTTTATCTTTCTACCTCAGCGAGGTATAGCTATTGCTTTTATTCTTAGTTACATTCATAATCTTTTTTTCACTTTTCTCTTACAAACACAATATATAACTTTTGACAGAGATGTTAGACATTACTTGTTTTTATAAATTACAAATATCATTTTTTTCTTAGAATTTTATATTCCAATATAGCATGCAATCTTGCAATTCCTTTATCTGAATTACTGCTCTTAGTTGTTTAGTAGATTTGGTAACAAGCTCGTAAGTTATTAATTTCCTGCATAAATAACAAAGTAATTGGAGATTATATATAATTTTAGATTTGTAAATAGCAAAGGCTGCAAGTTCAATCATAATGTTTGCAATCACATAGGATTTTTTGTTTGTTCAATATTCCATCCGAGAATGATTTTGTCGAGTGAAATATTAAATTGGTTGTGTTTTGTAGCATGAATCATAAAATATGAAAATCTTGACCAGAATTCTTCATTATATTTGCATGTTACAAAGAAGTGATTAAGATCGTCTAAATGGCTGCAGAAATTGCAGCTGCTGGAATTGCTAAGTTTCCATATAACAGATTAAGTTATACAAAACATTAAATTGAAATTGTCCAATCTTATTGTTTACTCTATTAAGTAGCTTGAATCTAAAGATATCAGACCAATTACTTGCAAATATTCCATGCCTATACCAGTATTGTATGCATGTGGCATTTGATTCAGTTTTGTTGAGTATATTATAAATCGTCTTATTTGGAAGAACATTAAGATGTTTTAGTTTTTGTAAACTTTAAAAACAGTGCGTGAGCTCTTTTTTTGTGTTCCTAGGCTTCTGTTTTGAATTTTATTTTTCAGATTTTTATTAATCGAAACATGTAACTTATGTAAATCAAACATGTTTGCTGGGAAGGTAATTCTCTCGGATAACTCACTTAGTGTAATTAGTCTGTTATCTTTGATTATATGCTTCAATCTAATTATTCCTGCTTTAACCCAATGTTTGTAGAAAAGTTTTTTTCCCTTATATCGAATAAGGTAATTTCCCCAAATAATATCATTTTCATTTACTTCTTCACATAGTGCCTCGTCTTGTCTACTTTCTTGCAACAAATACCATGCTTTAAGGACATCATGATAGAAAGGTGGAATTGTTCTATGATCAATAAAAGTAACAATGTCATTGTTTTTGCAATTAAGTTCGAGTAAAATATTGAATCCCCTATAAGGTTCAAACCAATGATTTATAATTCTGTTCCAAACACTATTATTATTTTCCAACATTCTGGATATCCAGAATATTCAGAACAATTCCCGATACATTACTAAATCTTTCTATTTCATTCATCACTAATTTAACTGATTTCATATTATCTACGAAGATAGTGGTATCATCTGCCATTTGCGTAATCTGAACTTCCAGAGTTGGATCGTTATTTATTTTAAAACCTTTAATGCTATGACTATTTTTTATATTCAATGACATAAGTTCTACCGATATTACAAATAAGAGTGCTGATAATGGACAGCCTTGTCTTATACCTCGCTTAATCTCGAATGATTCAGATTGCCACCCGTTCATTGCTATACAACTATTAATGTTTTTGTATATGGTTTTTACCCACTTGATAAAAGTTTCACCAAATCCAAATTTATCTAGACATTTCAATAAAAAGGGTATTTCAATAGAATCGAATGCCTTTTGAAAATCTACAAATATAATAGCAGCATCATTATCGTGGTCGTTACGATTAGTGAGCACGTCTTCAAGTCTTATATTTTTGCCAATAAAACGATCTTTAATATAACCGCATTGGTCTTCACTAATAATGTTTTTTATCACCTGTTGTAGTCTTCTCGACAGTACAGCTGTACATATTTTATAATCGTAGTTTAACAAAGTTATGGGTCTATAGTTGTCGAGGTTGTCTTTTTCCCCCTTTTTGTGAAGTAATTGGTAATAATTTAGATTGTATTTATATTGTATTTCTTGAACAGAATGAACGTAAGAATATTAAATCATTGGGTCGTATGCATGAAAAATAAGTAAATACTTCAAGTAAGAAGTAAAAGTAAAAGTAAAGTTAAAGTAAAAGTAAAAGTATTTACTTGATTTGATATGTGTAATCTTTTACTTTTACTGCAAAGTATATACTAGTACTAATTAGTATTTACTTAATCGTTCGGTCTAAAACTACAGTGAAATAAAGCATCGCGATAGTATAAGGAGCTTGAAAAAACATCGTGAGAGCTTTAAACTAACTTGTGCAAACAACTAACGCGTATGCACGCATCTCAAAAACACTTGCGCGTACGGCTCAATTGTTAAAACTACTTACTCAACCTTAAACACTTACGTACGCATCACAAAACATTTGTGCGCATGTGTGCAGCACTCAAGTCAGTAGCGCAATCTAAAAAAAATACTAACGCATACACGTGCATCCAAAAAACACTTTTGCGTAAGCACGCAACCAAACGAACATATATAACGTATATGCGCCCCTACAATAACTCAAGCGACTTAAAAAAACAATAACGTGTACGTGCGTATCCCAAAAACACCCTTACGCGTAACCATAGAAACATTTGCGCGTATGTGCGCGACCATAAAAACTTCTCATGTTCATTTTAACCTTAAAACGGGATGGTCAGTCAAGGAACCTCATCCATATCAGAATAGAGTATTGACAAAAGAAAACCAGTTACATACTGCCATACTCATGTAAATTGATCACCAACTAAATGATCGCTCGTCTGCGTCACGTTTCCTCCCAAACGACAACAAATCAAGTTAAATTGTATTCTAATCAACTCTTCTTTTCTTGTGCCCTTTCTGCTTTCTACTTGGAAGCTCCATAAATATGTTTTAATTCGTCAAAATTGAGCTAGTAAACTGTCAATGTAGCTCTTTAGGTACCTTGAAATATGTAAGTATTTACTAGAAATGTCAAGTAAAAAGTATTTACTACTTTTTATGCATACGACCCATGATAGTTTTGACTCTTACTGTAGGATAGAGGTCTGTCCAGCAGATAGCTGCTTTATAATTCAAAACCATTTAAGATGTCAAATACAACCGGGAAGCATTCCGCGTTCACCAAATCCTATTTTCGTAAATTGAGGGGATGTTGAAGGAGCATTTTTTGTTTTGCTTCCAAGCATTCTCTTGGCGCAGTCAACAACAAGCACTTTTTAGAAGTTCCTATGTGCTATTTTTTGATTTTTTGTAAACAATAATGTATATGAGCTGAACTTGTTCACTAATTTTCGTATTTTGCAAATACAACCATACTATAAACTACACTGCAAATTTTGACGAACACATGACGCCTAGAGGACGCGTCCGATGTGCTCATAATCTTTAGATTAGAACATCAGTGTACTTGAAAATATGGGAAGTGGTGCACACTATAATAATAATAATAATAATTCCGGCATTTATATTGCGCCTTTTCTAGTGGTTACAAAGCGCTGGCCATTATTATTACGCCGTAACAAGGGAATCGTCAGAACCATTTCGCCTTAAACTAGGCCATTTGCGGCCAATGACCAAAGGCGCAGACCTATCAGCACTTAGGTTGTGATATTCCCCCTAAACAGCTCCCCAATACGCTCGGGTCGACGAGGCAAGTGTGATAAAGTGATTTGCCCAGGTTCACAACACGTTGGCACTAGCGGGGCTCGAACTCACAACCTTCCGATCATGAGTCCTGCTCTGTTCCACTAGACCACACGCGCACACTAATGTTCATTTCAATAATCAAGACGCGTCACGTGTGTTCTAAAACCAATTTTTGAATGCTGGTGTTCAACTTATGCAAGAAAGTTAGAACATCCTGCTAGTCCAAAGTTCGCTAGTCCGAAGGTTCGCTCGTCCGAAAATGAAATAAGGTTCGCCAATCCGAAAGCGTATTTTCCTATACATGAGGGTTCGCTAGTCCGAATTTAAAAAAACAACAGGTTCGCTAGTCTGAAACAGTGACGTAGCCAGACATTTTCATCAAGGTGGGGGGGGGGGGGGAAGGCGGGGCAAAGATATTTTGAAGGGGGGCAACTCCCCAAATAAGTAGACACACAATGGTACAACCCCAATTTTGCACCATAGCTCTTATTTATACCATTCGACCCAAAGACCTTGCGCAACCCAATATTGCAAAAGCAATAAATTAAAGCGAGGCCAAACACCAAAACACACACAAAATAAAAATGAATACACAAGAAAAACACACAGAAACAAAGCCAACGGAATTGGTTAGCCAAGATGAGCGTGGAGGGCTGACTTAAAGGACTGCAGAGAGTTACATTGAATTATGTCCTCAGGGAGGTAGTTCCATAGGGTTGGCGCATAAGGGTAAAACCATCGTTGACACAAGGTCAGGCGACTGAAAGGCGGAGAAATAGCATGGGAGTTCAGGTTACGGAGTGAGGTCCGGGGGTGAGGATTAAAAGGATTAGGAGAGGCTGACAGATGATGGAGGATAGCAAGGTCCCTGCGTTTGGAAAGCAAAGGAAGGTCAGACTTCTGGAGAAGGTCCTCGTGGGTGAGATTCCAAGATTGCAAAATTACCCGGGCGACGAAACGCTGACAAGCCTCAAGACGATTGGTTAAGTTAGTGTTTAATGGATGCCATGTGACACTACCATATTCCGAAATGGGGCGAACAATAGCAAAATAAAGGATTCAGCGGGTGCAGATGGGAGCACTGGAGAAGACTCTGTGAATAAAACCAATGGTGCGACGAGCTTTCTTACATATGTGGTCTTATGTAGTCCGACTACACAATTTTCCTATACCTTAGAGGTGCGCTAGTCCGAATATGAAAACCACTGCGCTAGTCCGAAAATACAATGCGTCAGTCCGAAAATGAAAACCACCGCGTTAGTCAGACACTGCGCTAGTCCGAATTTCAAAATGAAAATACACTGCGCTAGTCCAAAAATGACATAAACTGCGTTAGTCCGAATTTGAAAAACACTGCGCTAGTCCGAATCTGAAAACCAATAAGCTAGTCCGACATAAATGTCGGACTAGCGCAGTGTTTTTCAGATTCGGACTAGCGCCGTGTATTTCATTTTCGGACTAGCGCAGTGTCGGACTAGCGCATTGTCAGACTAACGCCGTGTATTTCATTGTCGGAATAGCGCAGTGTCGGACTAGCACATTGTCGGACTAACGCATTAGACTAGGGAAGTGCACCCCTTCTGACTACGCCACTGTCCGAAAATGAAATTGGTTCGCTAGTCCGAAAATGAAAAAAAGGTTCGCTAGTCCGAAAATTTAATAAGGTTCGCTAGTCCGAAAATGAGAAAATGTTCGCTAGTCCGAAAATGATATAAGGTTCGCTAGTCCAAAAAAGAAAAAAAATGTTTAAAATCAACCAAACTAATTATTTTTCGGACTAGCGGATCCTTTTTTATTTTCGGACTAGCGAACCTTATTGCATTTTGGGACTGGCGAACCATATTTCATTTTCGGACTAGCGAACCCTATTTCATTTTTGGACTAGCGAACCTTATTTTTTCGACTAGCGAATCTTTTTTTCATTTACGGACTAGCGAACCTTCGGACTAGCAAACCTTCGGACTGGCGAACCTTCGGACTAGCGGGCTGTAATCAAATTTTGTTGGTTGGCTGTGGGTTTGGAGGTGGCGGGGTTGTGCTACTAATGAATTAATTGATTGATTAGGTAATCAATTGATTAAAGCAATACTATAAGATTTTGATCAGAAATGGTTTTGAGTAAAACAGCCTAAAATGAAGGAATGTGAATATCTAAAAGCGTTTTCAAATGTTTTTTGTCGAAAAACTTGTTTTGCAACAGAAAAATGTGACCCGTCATATCGAAAGGTACCTTAAGGTCGGCAAAATCAAAAGCTGAGATTTTAAGCTTTGAAATGACACCTTACTTTTGGACGTTCGGTTGCAAAGTTACATCCAAATTGGCAAAAGGCATCGGGCTGATTCGGAAAACTATAGTTCTGAGATAATCGAGTTTGAAGTTTTTGTATTAAGTAAAACTTTAATGAGGAAAGGATTTTTATATCGATTTTTAAAACATTGTCTTATGTTTTGGATGTTGAAACCTAATTAATATGATAGAATACACTTCAAAGGTAACATTTCTGATTATTTTAAAAATTCGACCTTGGACGTGATTTTTAATTATGCTCAGCTTCAATGGCCCGTATCTCGTAATTTGCTATGCCGGTATTAAGGTACCTTTAGATATGCCGGGACACATGTATAAAAAGTACATGCCTGAATTCCTATACTAATACATGTTGAATTAAATTCGGGATCACGAATTTAATTCAACAAATGGTCATATTAGAAAAAGCAAGCATATTTTAGCCACATTGTTTGGAGGGTATCAATATCTACCAAA
>JXSR01S060469.1:59190-71930 GCA_000969725.1 Ophiothrix spiculata | reverse complement strand
AGTGAACTTGATGTTATCGTCCACATTGTTGATATGATCAAAGAAATTATTCAATTCACTGGTTTCAAGAATTACAAAAGTGTCATCGACAAATCGAATCCAGAGTCTCGGTACTTTGCCGGCATAGCTATTCAGTGCTAACTGTCACGTGATCATCCCCAGGAATCAGATGCCTGTTGAAGACCATTGGTTATGGTCGCAACGTCGCATAGTTGCAAATGTAAGTTCCAGTGTTTGATTTATTTATCATTTATATTTACTACAACTGGATGAATGAGAACATACATCTTCATTTAATAGAATACTTACTGCGTGTTCTTATAAAAGACATACTTTGATCCCTTAGCTTGGAATAATTTTCACTGACTCGGAGGGCTCGAGGCAGTAATACATTATCTATTTGGCTAAAATGATGTTATAAAATACCTCTTGATTAATGCATCTGAGCTTGAATATCAACAGAGCAACCATTAAAAAGAAATTTATGTGAATAATAAGGGAATTCTGTTGCAGTGGCATAACTTTGGTAGCGGGTGCCCGTGGGCAGTTTTATAAAGGTGCCCTAAGTATCGCAACGCGCGCGTGCGCCTACGGCGTGGTGGGGTCCAGAGACTTTTGCTGCATTTCAAAAAGTACCAAGATTTTCACTATAAAGACAGTGTTTCAAACATAAAATAATATCATACTAATGGTTTGTTTCCACAGCAGTTTTGTACGACTGGCACTTTGACCCAACTTTTCCTCCTTAAAACATAAAATTGTGTGTTAAAAATAAAAGAACAAGCTATGCATAGGTCTATTAAAATTAAAATCCTTTTCTTGAAAGGGCACCCATACGATGATGCGCCCCATAGGCCGAGTTTAAAGGGCACCCGAGTGGGTGCCGATTGGGTGCCTTTTCATGAAAGAGCACCCATAGTTCCATACAATGAAAAGTAGCAAAAGTCAGTTGGACTCTCAGTTTAGGAGTAAGGGTATAGATTATTTCCCCTCCCCTCCCTTTCCCAGTACTGCCTCCCCCTCTCTCCTTTTCCTTCCCCTTTTCATTTACTTTTTCTCTCTCCCTTCCTCCTTCCTTTCCCTTTTCTTTTGTCCTTTTCCCTTTCCCCCTCCATTTTTTGTGTGGTCAACTCAGGGTGCCCCCTAACCCGGGTGCCCGCAAGTTAGCCCACCCTGAGCCCATAGGAGTTACACCACTGTTCTGTTGATAGTATTGCATATATCAAGAGGCTAAAGCCATTATTAAATGCCACTAAAACTGACTTTGTTATTATGGGCACGTCGTACCTGACATCAAACAAAGCACACAGTAATGGTCATTCTTGAAAAATAGTCCTTGGAAGTGTTCAATTTACGGAATATCTTGGAATACTTGTTCTATGCCAATAAAAGGTATATCTCTAACAGAAGAATTATACCTATATCCACCATTTTAAGCTCGTGGCACTATTGACACTATACAGTGTTCGTGCAAGAAGAGCTAAACTCCACACGGATTTCGACCTTATTTTCCTATATAAGTCCGGTACAAAAATGATGGAGTTGCGGTGTTCTTGTACTAGCGCGCTCTTGTACTGGCGTATTCAAATGTTGATACACTTCATTTAAAATCTGCGGTAGGAAGCTCTCGACTTATATAAATGATAACATGCATACCATATCTTTATGGCCTAGATTGATATGTAGGACGAATGTTAAGGATTATTAATTCCAAGTAAGGAGTATTGAAACATATCAGATGTCAAACAAATTGGTTTTTTTTTAAATAACAAAACATTTAAAGCTGAAAAAATTGAGTTAGAAAATTACCGATCTGCTTGTAACATGACGTATGCAATTACGCAGCTGTTCTTTATCATTTGCATGACATCGCGATGTATTATTGCAATAAACAGCGCTGGGGCAAATGTTGCCTACACCCGCTGTACAAAGTAAGCGATTATTCCATCAAGGTGTATCCAAAAAATAAGATTGTACACAGGATATCATGTAGTACAGTACTGAAATGACAATTTACAAGTGTTTTAATCTAAATATATTTTAAAAATAGATAATAATACGGACAAAATTGATGTTTCAATTTGGTAGATTTTAACAGGTTCGCCGGCGGACAAGTTTTGAACTGTCAAGCTTTCGTCAGGAGTAGCTCTGACTTCTTCAGGACAAATATTATTATAAAGGCCGTCATTTCCCACTGACGACTCGTATGAGCCATTCACTGAAGGCCGCCCCTTGCCAACAGTGTTAAAAGCAGATCATCTCTTTGATATTGTTGTGGCTCCGAAAAGAGCCTATCTGAAGGCTGCCCCTTGTCAACAGATTCACACAAAAGCAGGTTGCCCCTAACCTCTAATGTGTTGTTCTTATGAGATATTTGTGGCTCTTAAAAGAGTCTTTCTGAAGGCTGCCCCTTGCCAACAGTTGTTTGCACAAAAGTAGGTTGCCCCAATACCTCTAATGTGTGTATCAAATGATAAGGCTGCCCCTTGCCTATTAAGTCTCCAACCGAATAGATTGATACCTGATCGAGAAGTGACTCTTTTAAGAGCCACAAATTCTAAGTGGGGAAAGTGTGAACAGGTATTATTTTAGTGGGGATTTACCTTTGCGATTGTCTCTGTGCCTATTCGTACGTTACTAAGAAGAAGATTGAAAGTAGCTCCCACTATGTTGCTAGAACTAACATATTTAGTCATAAAGATATAATGTACAACACGAAACAGCAACTATAAACGGTTATAAACGTCGATAGTAACATTAAGTGAAATGTATTGTATGTATCTTTCTGTTTCGTTTCCTTAAAGACGCTAATGGTATTCAGTAAGAGGGTAATGATACTGCTTTTTTTTTTCGTTTTGTTATAACGACATTTGCATTGCTGTATACATGTATAATGTGGCCCAAAAATATCCCGAGATGTTCCAGGCGATTTAGTGAAGAAAACCCTATGTCAGCTTATTTTCTTCTTCTTTAGATTGGTAAATTCATTCAATAAATGCGTAAACTTTGCAAGGAACTTGTATAAAGCTTGAAGAGTCAGCAGCAAAAATTAGAAACCATAACCAAACATATGTTTGTATTTTTTTAAATATAATTTTACATGCGTCACAAAATGAGTTTTAAAAACATATACATGTGGTCTTAGAATGCAGATCTCGTAAAAAATGTTATTTTGTAAGTTTCAATCAAACATTTAAAAATGTATTTACAGTCGAAATGCGCTATTAACTATATCTACAATAGTTTTAAGACTAAACTTACATAAGCCAATATTGTGTCTCTAATTGCCATGAAATTTGACATTTTATCAGCGTAGTGTTATTGACATTACGTGTTTTGAAAAGAAATGCTCATTTTTGACAAACCAAGCAACTATTGACAAGATACCTGTGCCTGTCACTATGAAGATCATGCATTCTGTGTTCTTGCGCAAACGCAATACTATAAAATACTACAATTTCCGCGTTCAACTGCTTCTGAATTTGAAATTGAATAATAAAAAGACTACTGAATGCGTTTTTATTTGTAACTCACTGCTTTAAAAAAATATATATTTGTAAAGTTGACATTCATTGAGAATTAAAACAACGCAACTATTTCTCACTAAGCCGTTGATAATAAGGTGATGACTATAGATTGTTTTGAAACAGATTATGCTATTTTTATGGATAAATATTTTCTACTTAGAGAAATGTTTAGCCATTTGGAAGACAGTCACGCATGCAAATTCAAAATGATCTTTTCTTATTGTCATAATTTTAAATAATAATAGAGGATAGCCTCATCGTACTACTTTCCATGAGGGTCCTCTGTCATATGGTAATATTTGTTTGCCAGTTTAATTGCAGGAGAAAAACTGGAGCGCCCGGAGGAAAACCCGCGCAAGCAAGTTTGGACTGGAAACCATTTGCACATACCGAGAACGGCGATAGACCCCACACCAGCCCTTGGCTCTAAGGTGCAAATCAAGGGATTTACCACTACGCTTCCTGCTTCCTCCTTTTAACAAATTTATCTTGAGTACCTTTTGAGTTCCTATTATACAGTAAAGAGTATGTCTCAACATCCACTAGATTGCATTTAACGGTAACGGTATGCCAGAGTTAATATAACATGACCGATTAATTCCGTTCGGAATTGAAAATTGTTATTTTTGTTATTTTTGTATTATCAATCAATTACACCACAAAGCCGAAAACAATATAGTACATCTTTTAATGGCAAATTGTAACACTTAAGCAATGTGTAAAAACATGTTAATAGTTTATAATGCTTTCTTCAAAGCATCGTCCCTCATTTGCGATGCTCGGTTGTAAACTCAATCTTATCAACACTGAAATTGAACTGTCATTTGGGATTGAGAATAGAATGTTAAGAGTAATGAACAGAGGTGAACACTGAATTAGAACATTACCCTATCGAATTATTGGAATACAAAAACAAGTTTCAGACTTAAATTATCAAGGAGTGATTAGGTTGCTGCACTTATTCTTATACTCTCAGTGAGTGAACCGTCCTTATTATCGGTAAAAGCTTGAAACAACTGCGAATATATTTTTGTCCATTCCTTTTTTATTATCTTCGGAACGTTAAAACCTAGCTTAAAATAAGTTTCTATAATTTTATAGTAAAAACATTATATTAAAAGTAAACATTATTTGAGAGATGGTAATTTAAAATTGGACTAGAGTGTCGACTTGAAAAAGTGTCAGTCATTATCAGTAGGTTACAAATGGTTGACTTAATTCTAACTCCACATGACATCGACTATTTAGAAAATACAAATCAGATTTTTTTTATCTTGAAAATTCAAGAGAAAGAGTTTCCACTGCATACTCAAATAATTTGTTCTTGCTTGACAAACTTTCCCTCTCTCTTTAAAATTGGACAAAAGATTTGTTCACCATAAATAGATAAACATTTTGTGCCATTTCATCTCGTTGTTTGGTTAGTACCACGTACAGCGTTTCTCAAATCAACGTTACTGTGCAGATGATTAAAACGGATTGCCATTTCGTGACAACACATACTAATAGATTTTATAAAAATAGCCAACGGGGAATGCTTTCATTCTGTTAAACGATTCTTCTTCAGTTTGCTGGAAGTGTTGCGTTGAATTTAAAGGATGAATGCAGAAGACAATTTTGTAACGATCCCCCATTGTTAGTTCTCTATATACATGTACATTACAGGTGTTGTCACAATCAGTAATATTTTGTAGTTCAGCTTCACAAAAATCACATGTAACGTTTTAGACGTATATTTAACAATCCGAAAGAATTTGCCTTGTGGTTCTATATTGAAGTGTTGTTGATTGAGTTCTGCGTATCTTTCACCAGCATCGACTCAACGATGCTAGATATTCCTCTCATATTCTAAAATGATAAAAAGCGGAATATAGTCTGCTACTGTTGTGTCTTTATTTGTAATCATGCAATCTTGTCAAAAAAGCATAGTTAAAAGTGACAAAATATATATTTTTTTTCAGGAATCAAAAAAAAAAAAGAAAGGAGAAAAGTGAGATTTTTTTTTAATTTCAAACAACTTGAAAACATTGGCTTATTTGAGGATACGATTGAATTTGAGTAAGTTTCCTTTAAAAATGAAAATATTACATTTTCAAAAAAATTTCAAAAATTTGCATTTAGTTTTTATCGACATGACAGTTGCTTTCAAAATGAATCAAACTGATCAACCACATGCAAAACAAGAAATAAACTGTTAATGTCAATCCCTGTTAACACATTATTGAGAATTGAGACAAAATGTCCTTGTGAAACCAACTTGATGTACCTAGATTAGACGCGTTTTTATAGGATACACGATTGAATTCTGTGACAGTTTTACATATTGAATCCTTAATCACGCTTTCTTAACATAACACTCATTTCACCAATTACATGGGTTCCGGAATCGGTCTGGTTTGAAAAAAACAAAAAACATTTGGATGTATGATTGATGTTTCAAACGCAATCACATCAGGCATGTTTGAGTTGTTGCAACCCCTCGAATTGTTAAGTTGACATTTTGAAAAAAAATCTGCGTGCTATAATGCTTTAGAGGATATTTTTTCAATGTTTGCCAAAATTTGCTATTTTCCGATTCAGATGTACCTATTGACTTTATAATTACATAACGCATCGGCCAATTCCAGTGAACTTTATGTAGCTGGATATCAGAGGATACCTGATACGCTGGTCATATAACCTTCCGTCAAAGTTATGATATGATAATTTTACGGCGTCAAACATGATGCCGGATGGAAAATTAGCGGACATCGACCGGTGACCCGAGAGCGGGTAGTATAGTGTGAGCCAAAGAGATGCCGAAACCATGCCACAGGAATTTAAATCGGAAGTTTATAAAACATTGCGGCTTGTTAACGATGTCTTCACCCGGGTTTCTTCATTTTAACGTGGTCACATAGCGGCCGAGCAATGGCCGACCGGGTAAAGCAACATTATACCGATGTGATACCGATGTCATAACGATGCTCCTGCGTAGCGGCTTCATTCAGGTTACCAGACACAGGTCGGCGACAGTGATTATCATAGTGTTATTACTGGTATAAAAACCATGATGGAAAATAAAATATGTATCATTGCAAATAAGGCTTGGTTAGCTGAAGCTTATTGTTAATTTATTCCCATAACACAATGATGGTCATGACCCTAAGGCAAAAAGGCGGTTGGTTAAATACTATGGTATGTAGTTGAAATAAAAATGAAAATCAAACATTGAGTTGACAAATACATCATGAAATTGAACATTCTTTCAGCCGATTTCTATATTTTTTCTGCACTTGAAAGAATGTTGAATCTGCTTTACTGAAACAAAAAAATGTACGATGTCAAGGTCAAGTTAATCTGTAACAAGTGCTTATTTTTTATTCATTTAGTATATGAACAGATCTGTTGTTTGCATAAGATCACAGAAGCATCATAAAAGATTCATTTACTCTATTTTAAGCATAAAGATTATATGTGTCTGTCAACCTTATACGAGCCGTAAATGTCACGTAGGTTTACGTCATAATCAATTGGTTGATAGTGAAAATAATGTGTTGAAGCAATGTATAGCTTTGCCTTTTTAGCACATTTTCTGAATGTTAAGAAGGCATTACAAAAATCTCATTATCCTTAAATATTAATACAGTAGATAAACTAAATATACTTGTATAATATGGTGTGTTTTTTAGATTTCATATTATAACTGTGGACCTTCAGCGACTTATATTTACCTTTTTTACTTCAGTAAAATATATAGCTCAAAGTCAAGGCATGTCCATAGTTTTAACCAGAGACATTCAAGTCTGTATATGTAGGACTATGATAACTAGGTTACATCTTAGCATTAAAGACAATCATGCATAATCTGGAGTTAAGCACACTGATTAATTACAAAGACATTTCATATGCAGCAGGTGCAATTTTATAAGCCATTCTTGAAGCATAATAGCTTCAATTTCCTCACCTAGTTTAATGTAAAATGATAAATATACTTTCTGTGAAGCAATTGCATAACCTTTTTTTTTTTCTTTTCTTATCTCAGATATAGTAATCAGCCGTCAGTATGAAACACAGATTCACTTGAAACGTTTCACTTTGAACAAATTGTATAGATCCTTGATACATTAATTTAAGGATAAATAGCAGGAGTCATATTCACGTACAATTCAAAGATATCCACAAATTTACTTATTTTATGTGGAACAACTATGTCCCATTTCGTTCACATATGTGGCCGTCCACCGAAAACAGCAGTAAATGCCAGCTCTTGTCTCAGGTTTAAAATGACTCCTTAATGAACTTCACACGATTTTCAGAAGTCAAGTTATGGTCCGTCAAAGGTTGTCAGGGAGTAAAATGTATAACTAAGATATACGCTTTAAAGATTATAAAGCCCTATATTTTATGTTGATCGTCTTAAGAATATACCAATTTATTTCACATTTCCTGTCATTTTCTTGAAATGAAACTTTGCTGGTATTTTGTAGTAAGCACTAGAATTGTGAATCTGTCAAAAAATCATTTTTGGCAAATTACGACCTTGACTTGTTTTTTCACCTGTAGCGCAAAATGAAGTTTCTGGCATTTACCGCTCATATGGGCTGGACGGTCATATATAAAACAGATTTTAGTCAGAATAGCTTCTTAATGTGATAAGTGCATTCAACAGCGTTATGCATATACAGACGAATTTAGATATAACTAAAATTTCTAGTTATATTTCAAAGGTTATTAACCTCTTAACGTAACAAGTCTTACAGGCAATCCATTAGAAAGAATGTTTCAACTTGATTATGTACTTGAATTAATGTAATAAGAAGTACTTGAGAAGTGATAATGGTCCTTAACAGGTAAGATGAATAATGTCATCGACGATACTTACTTTCCCTTTGATGAATAACATTGACTAATAAAAAAAATATCAAAATTATGAATACATTTTCGACCACAATCATGACAATGGAATAGAAGCTGAACCCAAAAGTAATTGATCTAGTGCAGCAACTTCCGTAAAGACTGTGAACAAATATCAATAACTTTAAGGTCAATGCTACCTGAATAACACATCATTAACAATTGATATTGATTTCAATCAAAATGATGTAAAGCACAGCACTCCTCATTAGCTTTTTGGGGATGGTTGGTATTGCACACTCAATTGAACATGCTTTGTATTTACCGGGATTTGCCCCAACTGAAGTAAGCCCACTTCTATTGTTTACCCAACGTGAATGTGTTTTCATAGAAATGTAAAAAGCGGACATCGACCGGTGACCCGAGAGCGGGTAGTATAGTGTGAGCCAAAGAGACGCCGAAACCATGCCACAAGAATTTAATTCGGAAGTATATAAAACATTGCGGTTTGTTAACGATGTCTTCACTCGGGTTTCTTCACGTTAATGTGGTCACGTAACAACTGGCGGCCGACCAGTGGCCGACCGGGTAAAGCAACATTACCGTTGTGATACCAATGTGATAACGATGGTCCTGCGTAGCGGCTTCCTTTAGATTACCATACACCGGTCACTGGTATCAGAACCACGATGGAAAAATAAAACATGTATTGTTGCAATTAAGTCTTGGTTATATGAAGATTGTTAGTTTATTCCCTTAACACAATAATGGTCATGGCCCTAAGGCAAAAGGGCGGTTGGATATATACTATGCTATGTATTTGACAAAGACATCATCATGAAACTGAACATTCTCAAACTTGAGGCACAAATTTAATGTGTATAGATCTCATTGGAATGAAAAAAAGAGGTCTTTTTAAAAAATAAGTCATATCTGGCATATTTTTCAACCGATTTCTATTTTTTCTGCATTTGAAAGAATATTGATTTTGCCTTACTAAAACAAACAAATGTACGATGTCAATGTCAAGTTAATCTGTAATAAGTGTTCATTTTTTTCTTGTAGTAGATTAACAGATCTGTTGTTTGAATAAGGTCACAAAACATCATAAAAGATTACTTCACTATATTTTGAGCATAAAGATTATATGTGTCTGTCAACCTTTTATGAGCCGTAAATATCACGTAGGGTTACGTCATAATCAATTGGTTGATAGTGAAAAGAATGTGTTGAAGCCGAGTATAGTTTGGCATTTCGTGCGCATTTTCTGAATGTTAAGAAGGCATTACAAAAATCACATTATCCTTAAATATTAATAATGTAGATAAACCAAATATACGTGTATAATATGTGTTTAGGTTTTTTTTGTATCTTTTTTTTGTTTGTTAGATTTCATATTATAACTGTGGACCTTCAGCGACTTATATTTTCAGTAACATAGCTTAACATGCTTAAAGTCAAGGCATGTCCATAGTTTTAACCTGAGACATTCAAGTCTATATATGTAGGACTATGATAACTAGGTTACATCTTGACATTAAAGGCAATCATACATAATCTGGAGTTAAGCACACTGAGTAATTACAAAGATAGTTCATTAACAGCAGGTGCAGTGTTATAAGCCATTCCTGAAGCATAATAGCTTCAATTTCCTCACCTAGTTTCATGTAAAAATATAAATATGCTTTCCTGTAAAGCAATTATCTGATATAATAAACTGTCGTCATTATGAAACACAGATTCACTTAAAACGTTTTACTTTGAACAAAATGTATAGAGCTATGATACATTTAAAGATGGATAGCAGACGTCATATTAACGTACAATTAAAATATATCAATGAATTGTCTTATTTTATGTGGAACAACTAAGTCCCATTTCTTTCCCATATAAAACAGATTTTAGTCAGAATAGTTTCTTAATGTGGCAAGATCTGTATAAGGTGTATTCAATTGCGTTATACATATATAGTAGAATTTAGATAAAACTAAAAATACTACCTATATTTCAAAGGTTATTGACCTATTAACGTAACAAGCCTTACAGGTAATCCATAAGACAGAATGTTTCAACTTGACTATTGACTTAAATTCAATGGTACCCGGTACTTGAGAAGTAATTAAGTGAGATGAATAAAGTTATCGATGATACTTATTTACCCTTTGTTGAATACCACTGACTTATAATAAAATTTTAAATCAAAATTATGAATATATTTTGACCACAAACATGACAATGGAATAGAAGCTGAATCCAAAAGTAAATGTTCTAGTGCAGCACCTTCTGTAAAGACTGTGAACAAATATCAATAACTTTTAGGTCAATGCTATCTGGAATATTTTAATGGGGCAATTCATGATCGACTTTTCATCCTCAATGTCACCTCCATCAAAATTGAGTTTTTTACCTTGCCTTGTATATGTATTACAATTATCTAACCAATCTATCAAATATGCTTGAATTTTTGAGAAAAGTCAGAAAATGTGTCATTTTCTAATAACTGTCGGGGCCCCGATAGTAATTACAAACAGTAGTCTATGGAGATGTTTAAAATACTGAAAAGCTCGTAACTTGAAAACGAATGGTCAGAATCGAGTGACAATTTCAGCATACATATTCTTCTTTATATGTAAGTAGAAAATAGGTTAGGTTTTGGTGACATCAGAATTATTAATTGCACAACCCCACAGGTTTATTGAACCGATATTATACAATGTTATTTGAACCCAATTGAAATGTAAAAGTCGAAATTTATAAAAATTATTATAAAACGCTTTTTATAAAAATGTAAATTTTAAGATGAAGGAGGGAAGTGCTGTTATGCACTACCGAAAAAAGGATATGCAGATGGACCATCTGACGTTACATATATCAGTTAATGCCAGAATATTCATCTTAATTTGCTATTTGTACTGTTTTCCAACTTCGTTTGAAAAAAAACAGATATTAGTTTTTTATTTGAAATCTGTTTACTTGCAAAATTACCTTTGTCCATTTTTGGCCGTAAAGCAAAGGCCAATTAGTACGAAAAAATAACCCACTATATAAATTACATTTACTTATAGGGATGTTTGTACAGGATGACGAAAATTAATACAAGTGCCATATTTTATTCCATTTTTCCGCTTTAAGTAGTTAGTGTAAACTGTCCATGTAAGCAGATCATTTCTTCATTTCACTTTATTAAGTTATGCCACTTGCAAATATATAAGCTCCTCTCAGGTTTCAATTGGTCAGAATCCTTTATTAATAGAATACTGACTGCGTGTTCTTATAAAGGATAGCCTTTGATCACTTAGCTTCGAATACTTTTCACTGACTCGGAGGCAGTAATACATTATCTATTTGGCTAAAATGAAGTAATAAAATACCTTGATTAATACATCTGAGCTTGAATATCAACAGAGCAACCATTAAAAAGGGAATTTATTTGAATAATAAGGGAATTCTGTTGATAGTATTGAATATAATAAGCAATCAGTAAATGCCACTAAAACTGACTTTATCATTATGGGTACGCCGCCGTACCTGACATCAGACAAAGCACGCGGGGATTTATATAAAAGTCATTATTGATAATAAAGTCCTTTGAAGAGTTCAATTTATCTTGGAATACTTGTTATACCGGTATGCCAATGGAAGGTATGTCTCTAACAGAAGAATTATACCTTGTATCCACAATTTTGAGCTCGTGGCACAACAGTATTCGCGCAAGAAAACATCAACTCCACAGATTTTGACAAATTTGCCTATATAAATCCAGTAAGAATGCAGAGTTGGGTTCATATATTATACCACAGTAAGAATGCTGTGGTAGAATTGATTTTAGTACACATAACTAAGTTTGACCTAAATTATAGAGTTTGGGTGTTCTTGTACTAGCACGCACTTGTACTGGCGTACTCAAATGTTGATACACTTCTTCATTTAAAATCTGCGGTAGGAAGCTCTCGACATATAAAAATGCTAACATGCATATCATATCCTTATGGCCTAGATTGTTATGTAGGACGAATGTTAAGGATTATTAATTCCAAGTAAGGAGTATTGAAACATATCAGATGTCAAACAAATTGTTTTTTAAATAAATAACAAAACATTTAAAGCAGAAACAAATTGAGTTAGTAAATAACCGATCTGCTTGTAACATGACGTATGCAATTTCGCAGCTGTTCTTTATAAGTTGCCTGACAATAGGACATCGCGATGTATAGTTGCAATGCATTGCGCTGGGGCATTTTTTTTTTTTTGCTGTACAAAGAAAGCGACTATTCTATCAAGGTTAATCCAAAACAAACAGACAAAACAAAACCGTACATAGGATTAAATCTAGTAATATACTGAAATATTGAAATTACAAGTTACATGACCGCAACT
>JXSR01S060469.1:44764-57803 GCA_000969725.1 Ophiothrix spiculata | reverse complement strand
CTTCTTCTTCTTCTGCTTCTTTATCTTCTGCTCCTCCTTCTTTTTCTTCCACTGATCTAAGAGAGTTAGATTGATAGTAACTATCCCCATGTTGCTAGGACTAATATATTTAGTCATAAAGATATAATGCACAACACGAAACAGCAACTATAAACGGTCATAAACGTCGACAGTAACATTAAGTGATATGGTTTGTATGTATCTTTCTCTTTCGTTTCCTTAAAGACGCTAATGGTTTTCAGTAAGATGGTCATGATACTGCTCTATGGTTGTATTTGGATTAACGCAGTTTGCTTGAGTACATTGCCCTATATAAAGTAGAACAAAACTATCCCAAGATGTTTCAGATTTCATACGCAGGTTCATCAGCGAAGCGAACCTATATTGATCAAATATTTGTTTTCCGTCCGCTTTTGCATTCTATTTTCAAGTAATTCTTAGATCATTAAATATGACACATCGAACTAAAATGCATATGTTCTATCTTTAAATGTCAACTTATATTAAAAACCTATGTACAGGGTCTTCCAATGAGAACTTGCTTCACTTTCAAAACCTTATTTGTCTATTTTATCCAATAGATATGATTCAAGACCTTGCTGTGCTTTTGTCTGAGATAGAGAGCCTAAGATCTATGTACATTTCAACGTTTTATTGTAAATTAAATTTTAATTAATTAATAAGTTTTGGACATTGTCATAGTTACTATCAGAGTAAGAAAACTTTAACAGTTATTAGCGGAAAATCCTAAAAAAATAATCATCAAAGTTGGGCCTAACAATTTAATACCAAAAGATTAAAAACAACCAGATCTCAACTCCCCAGACGTTATACAAATCCTAAATACCTGATAAAGGATTAAATTTGTTCCAAACTCAAATGTATCCATTAGAGTTACCAATTCTCCGGGGGGAGGGGGCAATGTTATAACAAGGTGGGCACTATGCACGTACAACAAAAATCGAGTAAAAAGGGTTTCTTTACGAACGGGCGATGTACTCGAGTACACCGGAAAGGGTATCAAAATTGCAAAAAAATCTTAAATAAAGATAAAGTTTACAAAAGCTTTGTACTTGTTTAGGGTATGAAAATGAAATCTTTCTCACAAAATACAATTTCCAATCAAAAAGAACAATTAGTTTATGGGTTTTTTTCAAGTTAATCCTGTTACGGTGTTATGAGCAATAAAGGTTAATATAGAGTCAAGGAATCTTAAACAGCTTGCGTGCATAAAATGACGTCAATTAATTAAACACATTTATAGAAAAATATGTTCTAGAGACACCAGCCTGCAGTAAATAGTAGAGACAATGTGGATAAAAAGACTGTCGGTTTTAATTTATAAATGTAGTGCAAAGATTTATTCTCTAATTTAGGGAGTAATTTTCAACTCAATTATATCTTGTTATTGTTGTTTAGCCATTTGAAAAAAATGTGTTGAATTGATGTTAATAATTTTTACATATTCTAATTTAGCAATCAGCTGACTCAGCAATAGTTTACTTCTTAACGATTTTTGAATACATCTTGGTGCGCAAGTTTGTGCCAACCCAACTGATCAATTTATTAATTGTATCATACTTTAAATAAATAACATCAAAATAAAAAGTTATTTATTATAACGACATTAATGCTTATAATGACAAACCAGAAAGTGTCATTGAAAGTGTGTTGGCTGACCTCACTTAACAACATGTCATAAGCAAATGGTTAAGCAGGGTGATATCCACACATGTATGTAATGAATGTTTCCAGAACCCCATAAACGATCACCAACAAAGATACCCAAAATGCCGTTAAATCAAATATCTCTTAAAAAAATATGGTGTGACCATTTTTCACTAAGACATAACATTTTGTTCAACAAATCTCATGGTAAGACATGCTAAACCGCAACCGATGCGTGATCCCATCGGGAGTCCAGTGAGGTGTTGATAAAATGATTAAAAAGTGTCGCGGTGAACCTGAAACCTACTTAAAGTCTGACAGTCAACATAAAATAATCTAATGGTAAACTCAAGGCAATTAAAAAAAACCTCAAATCTAATTGTGATAAAGATATTAAGAGCGATGACAAAGGATATGCGGTTGTTGTTTTGGATCGTGGATTGCACTAAAAGAAGTTAACGGAGAATTATAAATTTCTAACACTTACACTCCCACTGACGATGACCGCATCTCTACCAAGCAAGAGTTTGTTTTTGGGACTGTTAAAGATCTTATCAAAAAGGAACAACACCATGCATGCTAATGCCACAAATCTACCTCCCCCTTACTCCAAATTGCTAATTTGTACCTACTTCCAAAAGTCCACAAAAGTAACTCTCCGGGCCGTTCCACTATGTCAAATCCTTCGTGTCCTACCGTTTATATTTCAACTTACCTGATTGCAACTAAAATCTACTGATAGTAACGATAGTCTTCGTGGTTAGCGAATAGTGTGAGCGTTTACTTACTTTAACTAACAATGACTGGCGGAAAATCCAAGACTGCCATCCACAGGTCTTAGTTGCTTGTCGTTACCCCTATGTCGTCATAATGTAAACGCACCTTTAAGGTTTATGATTTTTTTTTTAAATAGTGGAAAGTCAAAAGGTTTTCCTAAAAATGGTTTAATTAAATGCCTATTTACACTTACATAATGGAAATGTGCTTTGATTGAATTTACTTATACCATCTGTACTCCAAGTTTATGCAAAGAGCAGAAGCATTTGATGACCTCAAACTTGCTACCAAGTTACATTAATACCAGTTAAAATAAAAAAAAAGTTAAAAGTGACAAATATTTTTTTTTCAATATTTTAACACTTAACACTTATGGACCCAACATTTGGTTTTTGCACGTCAGCGCAAAAACGCGGAGTAATTTTTCATCGACCTTCTATGTATTTGTCTAACTTTACCATATGCTTCACTTGGTTGCAAAAAAATTTAAATCGACCCACACCTTCCCATGCTAATTAGCATAAATAAGCATTTTTGAAGGCGCTCTTCAAATTTGTTTTGCCCATAAAATTGAACCCAAACAAATTATTTTCAAATTTTGTTTCAGAAGTGTGTTTGTACTTACATACTGCAAATATCAGCCAAAGTTTGTTGACAAATTCCATTCGGAAGTGAGTTTTTACTTTTTTGGCGGGAACATTTTGACGTGACACGGCGAATTGTTTTTGGCCGCCATTTTGAAACGGTTTGTCCGATTTTTAAATTTCTTTCTTTGTTTTAGTTCTTTTGAATTATATACTTTATCCGTGACCAGAGTTACAATGTAAAATTCCTTCGCGAAAGCGCTTTTCCGGTGTTGGGTCCATAATGATGGACCTCCTCTTGACCACTAACGGGCATGTGACAGACCTTGACCACTTAAGTGTTAAATGAAACAAAAACAAGAAAAAGAAAACAGTGTTCTGATAAAATAAGGAGAAAAATGAGATTTATTGCAAATAATTCAAACCACTTAGAAATCTATAGGTTTATTTGAGGATTGAATTAAGTAAGTTTACCTTAAAAATTACATTTTCCAAAAAATTGCATTGAATTGTTATTTACATGACAGTTGCTTTCAAAATGAATTTAATTGATCAAAAACAAGAAATAAACTGTGAATGCCAACTCCTGTCAGCACATTATTCAGACAAAATGTCCACGTGGCACAAAGTTGAAGTAACAAGATTAGACACGTTCTATATAGGATAAATGATTACATATGTGACAATTAGACATATTGAATCCATATTCACGCTTTTTTTAATATAACCCACATTTCCCATATTAACAATCGTCTACCAAGGCTATTTTTTATAACACGTCTACCCAAGTGGGAGGTTGTAGTTGTTGCAACCCCCTAAATTTTTAGAACGGCACCCCTATGAACTTGGTTTTGATATCAATAGATAGGTATGTTCCTCTCTATCCAACGATACCAAGGCGTTAGTACGTAATCATGACGTCATAAAGTTCCTCCGAATCGGAAAATCGGGATTATGGCAAAAATGGCCACCAAAATCAAAATGTTGCTATAAAAGCTCTTAACAACAGATTTTATTCCATTTATTTGCAGGGTTTTCCGTTTTAAGTAGTCAGTGTAAACTGTCCATATAAGCAGATCATATCTTCATTTCAGTTTATTAAGTTATGCCACTTGCCAATATACAATATATCAGGTTCCAATTGGTCAGAATCTTTAAATAGAGTACTGACTACTTGTTCTTAAAAAGGGCAACCTTTGATCTAAGTTTTGAATACTTTTCGCTGAGGCAGTAATACATTATCTATTTGGCTAAAATGATGTAATAAAATACCTCTTGATTAATGTATCTGAGCTTGAATATCAACAGAGCAACCATTAAAAAGGAAATGCATGTGAATAATAAGGGAATTCTGTTGATAGCATTGCATATAATAAGAGGCTAAAGCCATCAGTAAATGCACAATGTGATTTAAAGTCATTCTGGAAAATATAGTCCTCTTGGAAGAGTTCAATTTACGGAATTATTTGGAATACGGTATTTGTTTCTATGCCAATAAAAAGTGTGTCTATAACAGAAGAATTATACCTTGTATCCACCATTTTGAGCTCGAGGCACTATGTATACAGTGTTTGTGCAAGAAAGGCTCAACTCAACGGATTTTGACCTTATTTTCCTACATAAGTCCAATAAGAATGCAGAGTTGAGTTCATATTTTATACCACAGGAAGAATGCTGTGGTAGAATTGATTTGCTGGGCATAACACAGTTTGACCAAAATGATGGAGTTGGGGTGTTCTTGTACTAGCGCACTCTTGTTCTGGTGGATTGAAATGTTGATTTTAAAATCAGCGGCAAGAGGCAATCGACATATAAAAAATGCTAACATGCATACCATATCCTTATGGCCTAGATTGGTATGTAGGACGAATGTTCAGGATTATTAATTCCAAGAAAGGAGTATTGAAACATATCAGATGTCAAACAAATTGTTTTTTTTTAAATGATAAACATTTAAAGCTGAAACAAATTGACATAGTAAATTACCGATCTGCTTGTAACATGACGTATGCAATTCCGCAGCTGTTTTTTATCAGTTGTCTGACAATATGACATCGCAATGTATTATTGCAATGCATTGCGCTGGGGCAGATTTTGCCTATATCAAGGGAGCAACTATTCTATCAAGGTTTACCCCCACCCCCCCAAAAAAAAAACAAAAAAAAAAAACCGGAGGATATTAAAGACTCTACACACGATAGCATGTAATGCTATACTCAAATATAAAAATGACAATTTACATGACTGCAATTATAACCCGTTTTCTTATTTTGATGCACATTAAAATTAAATAATATGACAAATGTGTGATAACGAAACTTTTTGAGATATACAGGGTGTCCAAAAATTAACTGCACATCTGTAAATGTTAATAACATTAAAACCGAGACTTGTATTACAACTCTAGACATATGTATTGAAAGAAGACGTGTATAGTTATTTTGGTACCACAGATTATGCAATCAGTAGCATAAGACAGCAAGAAGGTCTATAAGTTCAAAGTGGTTGAGCCACTGTACGAGCCAGTGTTGACACTCCTCTATAACTTCACCATGGCGACATGACGCCTCATAAAGCTAAATAGTTTAGAATAGCTTTATCAACTAACATTTTCATGAAGACTAATATCGCTCAAGACAAACCAACCCTGACCCTTTCACTCTCATGATTGAAGTCCGCCTGATTACTTTGTTTGGTTATCTTAAGACTATTCCTGACCAGAAACAGAACATTGGCAGTGAAAACAGGAAGATCAGTTATAAGCATTTGAAAATGTGCTGTTAATTTTTGGACACCTTGTATTTAGATATGGTAGGGAATAATAGTTTGGCACACTTTCTACCAATAGCACTAGATTTGGCCCCGATCATACTTTGTTGTTTTTTCATGAGTGCCAACAATTGTCATAATGGGCAATTCCGAAACGGCCGCCATAAAAGTTAAAATCCATAATTATACAATGACTGCAACTCATACTTGATGGTAATAACTAAAGTAATACTATAAAATGTTCGTTAAAATAGTTTAAAAACAGCTTAAAATTAAAGAATGTGACTTCTTCTTCTTCTTCTTCTCCTTCTTCTCCTTATTTTTCTTCCACTGACCTGAGAGAGTCGCAATGAAAGTAACTTCCACCGTGTTGCTAGAACTAAAAGATTTAGACATAAAGATATAATGTACAACATGATACAGCAACTGAAACAGTCATAAATGTCGATAGTAAGATTAATTGAAATGTACATTATGTATCTTTCTCTTTCGATTCCTTAAAGATGTTTAATGGTTTTCAGTAAGGGGACAATAATACTGCTCTATTGTTGTCTTTGTTTTAACGACATTTGGTTGAGTAAATTGCCCTATATATGTATAATGTGGATGTTCAAGATGTTCCAGATGTCATAAGCAGGCTTAGTGAAGCAATCCCTATGTCAGAATAATGCAACTATCACTTGTAATTCCGGCCCCCTCTACCCGGGCACTAGCGGGGAACTCGTCATGCTCGTGCGGGGAAGTTGTTCATGCTGATGTCCCCGCCAGGCGGGGAACGCGTGCGGGGATACGGCAGTATTTCTTTTGTTTTTTATTGTTTTTCAGCCAGTGATATTTGCTATGTATTTTATTGTTTTTTTTCACCCAGCGTTATCTTAATTTTCTACTTCAACAATTCATAACTTGAAAACGGAGTGACCTATGATTGTAGTAATTTCACCAAATGCTTTGATAATTTCAGACGTTTCTTCTGCTCTATGTTAAAATATTTAAATGGCACCTAATTTTCATAATTATATCAAAACAGTGTTTCTAGACTTTATCGGTGTTTTTCCGGATGCGTTGTTTTTCTTCAGTTTACGGTTTCCTATTTGAAAACAATACATGCTATAACCACCAAATTTGGACAGAATGTACTCCTTGACGTGCTACAGTGCGTAACAGAGCAATTTTTTTTTGAATTTGTATATACTTTTTGAGATAATGTTTAAAAAAATCAAATTTTGTCGCATTTTTTGAAAAAAAATCATGATTTTCGCCAAATTTACCCAAAATGTTACCCCTTTTTATCCTGAAACCGCAAAAAAGGGCTCTGTTTCGCATTTTTATAGATCCTTGAGTACCAATTAGTAAAAAAAAAACTTTCAAAAAATAAATTTAGGTATTGAAAAATGCCGTAAAAAATTTACTAAAAAATACAAGATGGCCGCCATTTTTATGCAAATTAGTTGACCTTTGACCCAATTTTCCCCAAATGAATTTGCATTGCCAAAGGTAACAACATGCTACCATATGAAAAAAAATTGGCATGTAAAATAAAAAAAAATCATTTTCAAGGTAGCCATTACCTTAAACAGCTTGCGTGCATAGAATGACGTCAATTTCAATTTAACACATTTATAGAAAATGTGTTCTAGAGACATCAGCCTGCAATAAATACTTGAGACAATGTGGATAAAAGACTCTATTGCTTTGTCGGTTTTAATATATAAATGTAGTGCAAAGATTAAATCTCTTATTAGGGAATAATATTCAACTAAAAATATCTTGTTATTGCCGTTTAGTCATTTGAAGAAATTGCCTATTTGCAATTACACAATGGGGACTTTCATGCAGAACTATTTAAGCATTTGTTAATACAATGCTAAGCTAATGCAAAGAGTAGTAGCATTTGATATAAATTTGTAATGACCTCAAACTTGCTACCAAGTTACATGAACACCAGTGAAACTGAGAAGAGAAGAAAAAACCGCGACACATTGAAAGGAGAACCATTTCCCCAAAAAATGAAAATGTATATGTGTTTTACGCGTTATTCATTGAGTGGACGATATTATTGTAAGTAAAGCATAGAAATCAAATATTTTTTTGCAAAGATTATAGCTAATTTCTAAATTAATCAGTGAAAACCAAATAATCTTAAACAGCTTGCGTGCATAAAATGACGTCAATATCAATTAACACATTTATAGGTAAAATTATGTTCTAGATACACCAGCATGCAGTAAATTGTTGAGACAATGTGGATAAAAGACTAGTCTATTGCTTGTCGGTTTTCATATATAAATTTAGCGCAAAGAGTTATTCTCTTATTAGGGAATAATATTCAAAATATGTTCTTAATTTTTACATACGTATACAAATTCAGCAATCAGCTAAATCAGCAATAATTTACTTCTTAACAATTTTGCAATACATCTTGGTGCACAAGTTTGTGCCATGGCAACACAATACTTAAAGCCAACCCAATCGGTTAATCAATCAATTTTATCATACTTATAATATATATAATATAAGGTTATTTGGTATCGGCATTATAGAGAATGATGAGTTCGTGCTTATAATGACAAACCAAAAGTGTCATTAAACGTGTGTTGGCTGACCTCACTTTAGAACATGTCATAGGTAACTGGTTAAGCATGTAAGAATGGCGATATTCACACATGTATTTAATGAATGTTTCCAAACCCGCGCAAACAATTACTAACAAAGATAGCCAAAATGCCGTTAAAAACGCGTGTCTCTTAAAAAGAAGTGGGTATGACCTTCTTACTGAGACATACAATTTTGTTCAACATATCTCATGGTAAGACAACGGTACACCGCAAGCGATGCGTGAATCCATCGGGAGTCCAGTGAGGTGTTGATAAAATGATTGAAAAGTGTCGCGGTGAACCTGAAACCTACTTTAAGTCTGACAGTGAACATAAAATAATCTTTCCGATGGTAAACTCAAGGCAATTAAAAAAATCTCAAATCTGATCGTGATAAAGTTATTAAGAGCGGTGACAAGGGAGGTGCGGTTGTTGTTTGGGATCGTGAATTGTACACCAAGAAGTTAATAGAGAATCATGTGATTTTAACACTTACTCTCCCACTGAAGATGAAAGCATCTCATCCAACCAAGATTTTGTTTTTGGAACTGTTAAAGATCTGATCAAAAAGGGAAAAAAAAGAACCTAACCCCTGCTAATGCCAAAGATTTCATTCACCCTAGTCTCCAAATTGTTATGTTCTACTTACTTCCTAAAGTCTAACTCCCCGGGCCGTCCTACTATGTCAACTCATTCGTGTCCTACTGTGTATATTGTAACGTACGCTTGGTGTCCAAGGATTCACTCGGCCGAGTGACATTCGCTCTGACTTATTTACTAAAACAGAGATTGAATGCCGCTCTCATTGAGCGAACATTGTTTCAATCGATGAAAGCGAATGTCACTCGGGTATGATGTAGTGGTATTATCATTATTGAATAAACAATCACAAGAATATTCGGAGTGATCTTCGCTCCAATTCAATATGAATGTGTATATGAAGCGAATGTCGCTTCCCGTTGAGCGAATGTTTTGGACGCCAAGTCTTACCTAGATTTCATCCTCATCGCCACTCGTCAGCCTTTTTGCTTTGTTTTAACAATGCGCTTTCAGTAGTATATGACACCAGACTCTTTAGATTATTTTTTTTTCTTACCATGATTCTCGTTCGATGTCTTTATGCATTAACTACTATAATAGTAGAGTATATGAAGAGAAAAGGTCTGGTAATGAGGCCCTGTGAATTCTTTTCAACTACCAGACCCAAATACAGGGAATAAATGAATAAAAAGAAAAATGTACAGACCTTCGCAATAGTACACATAAAGTAGAATATAAAGCTATTCCTTCAGTTTCTTACACCAAAACATGTTAATGCGAGGTGAGAGAAAATAATTTATTTTAAAATGAAATATCAATTTAATCAGCTTATAATGAATCTTTCGGTGGTTTGAAAAAAAACAACAACATAATTTTGAATTTACAAGACAGATATGGCATCATAATTTAGAACACTATAATTAAATATCTTTATACTTTTCGTCTACTTCTCACGCATGGGATTTTTAATTTTATTATCTTCAATTTTTGCTGATTACATCTTATAAGCAAATTAGGCAGTAGCCTTGATTCAAGGCTATTTTGGCAATTTCTTTCATTCTTATTGAATATATATATTATAACACAAGTCTCAGACATCAACCCTCAAATATTTACTTGAACCCAATTGGCAACTAACATAGTCCTACTTATATTTTACCCCAACTTATCAATGGTCTACTAAGTTCCATGGTCTATTTATATCACAAATAACAGATGTGGTCTCATATCATGATTCTTCCTTCCCTTCAAAATAGCCTTGATACAACCCTAATTAATGCTGCGGAATATTGAAGCAAACTCTATGATTGGTCACTGTGAGTTGGTCACTGCAGCTATATTAATGATACAAGCACATAGGCCTAAACAGTGTGCTTGCCCTACCTACATGACCTACCACATGCATGCATTGTGAAGTGAAATGGAATGATTCACTATATTCAAGGGGTGGATAAATATAAATGATCTCAACATTTACTGGAATTGATTTTGAGGTGGATTATGATGCTCCTGATAGTTATGTTAAAATTGTTATTCCAAATGACAGACATTCTTTATCATATTTATATATCCTAAATACTTTTAAGAGAAAATGTGAGTTTTCTTACACTCATATAAATTTACTTCCTATTTTCAATAATGGAGTGGATGCTTGGTCACCACATCTGAAGCTGTGTTACCATGGGAACTTAATTAGCCTTGTGGCTAGTCTTTGAAATAGGACTTAGGGATTTGCCAGTCAGAATTAGGGAATGACCATTCATGTGGTTTAATGACTAATGTAACAGCATTATGTTTATAGCATGGTTTATTGTGGGTTAATGTATGAACAATGTATAAGCTGAGAATATCATGCTTTGGACGTGTAGATTTTTGTTAATTTGGGTTGATTTGAAAACAACTACTAGTAATTATTAGAAAAATAATCTCATCAGACAATTACGAAGAAAGGGACAGTATAAATGAAATTTGCTGATCAAAGACTTGCAGCTAGTCTAATTAAGCAGTGAATTTTGGAGTTTAGTTGCAACTTGAATATACAAATAAGTATCTTACCTTTTACATGAACCTCAAAAGTACCTTCAGCTAAGAAACATTAAAGTCTAGTCATGGAATGCATTGAAAGAAAAATATTCATAAAGACGTTACTGATACATATCATTTTCTCCACAGATTTAGCTATGTTGTTAATTGCAATATCATATTTCTATGATGTCGTATCTATCCGATGGCTTAGAATAATAGCAATGACCGATATAATACAAAAAGACACCCACCCCTTTTGCTTATATCACCTCTGTGTAAATTGCCAACGTCTTACTGAGCCTTTTTATAACACGTCTTCCTTTGATTTCAAAAATGAAGTGTTTTATAAAAAGGTAGGGTCTCCTCTTTCCATTAACACAAAGATCATATAAAATAGCGTTAAGTAAATCGTCATAAAGTAATTCAGGACCGACATTTCTGTATTTTTTGGAATATAAATTGGCTTCTGGTATGTGGGTAATAAGAGGAGAATTTGGGGAATTTCTTTTAAATTGTTAAACACCTACATGCCTTGAATCTACAAATGAGCACTATTATCAACAACAAACTCGCCTCTTGAAAAAAAGAACATTTATAAAAACATATTTGTACCATACACTAACAATATTCATTAATTTATCATCTCGATTTTTGTTTAGCACAACGCATAACGGTTCCTCCAATTAACGTCACTATGCTGGCCGTTGAAACGAATTGCCTCTTCGTGACAGCACGTACTAAGTAGAAGCTGCATCTCTCATTGTAAAAACGATTATATTTTCAAATTGCTTGATATGTCGTGTTGAATTGTTAAGGGAGAATGCAGACGACACTTTGTTTTAATAATAATGATCCTTGATTATGAGATTGTCAGATAATACAGATATCCAGTGCATGCCACCAATGTTCAATATTGTCAATTTACGTCACGTTCGGTGTATCATACGGTACGCACTTATAAAGAAAGGAACATGTTTTAAGGTGTGCACAAGTCAATGTTAAGTTAGCTTTCATACCAATGTCAATCGGTGGAAAAATATACCCCTTACATAAAAAGCATCTTCCCTCCTTTACAATCTAATAAAAAGGGAAATGATCAATTATACAATATTACATAATGCAAAGAACAGAAGCATTTGATATAAAAAATATAGAAAAGGACCTTAAACTTACTACCAAGTTACATAACACCAGTGAAAAAAAAAGTTAAAAGTGACATTTTTTTCAATACTTCACAAGAAACAAGAAAAATAAAACATTTATATCTGTGTACTGATCTAATAAGGAGAAACATGAGATTTATTGCAAATATTTCAAACCACTTAAAAATACTGGTTTATTTGAGGATTGAATTAAGTAAGTTTCCCTTAAAAATGAATATACAACATTTTCAAAAATGTGTCAAAATTTGCATTGAATTGTTATCTACATGGAAGTTGCTTTCAAAATAAATTAAACTGATCAAGCACATACAAAACAAGAAATAAGGCATTAATGTCAACTCCTGTTAGCACATTATTCAGACAAAATATCCACGTGACACCAACTTGAAGTAAGTAGATTAGACATGTTCTTTATAGGATAAACGATTAACCTGTGTGACAATTTGACATATTGAATCCTTAATCACGCTTTTTTAGTATAACACACATTCTACATATTAACCATCGTTTAAGGATATTTTTGTAACACGTCTATCCAAGTAGGGGAGGGGGGAAGTTGTTGCAACCCCCTAAATTTCTAGAACGACAACTTGGTTTTGATATCAATAGATAGGTATCATGGTCCTCCCCTACTCAACTTTACCACGATCACAAAACATCGGCCAAGGGGTTACGTAATTATGACGTCATAAATTTCGTCCGAATTTAAAAATCGGGATTATGGCAAAAAATGGCCACCAAAATCAAAATTTTGCTATAAAAGCTCCAAACAACAGATTTTCATCGTTTTTTTTTGCTAATAACGGAGGGAAATGATAATTCTTACGCCTAATGCCCAGCAAGTTTCGGCTTCTAACATGCATATATTTTTCAAAATGGCGAGTTATCACTTTCCTGGGCCTCTTCCTCTTCAACCCCC
>JXSR01S060469.1:22864-43924 GCA_000969725.1 Ophiothrix spiculata | reverse complement strand
CAGGGCATGTTTGAATTGTCATTTCCCTTCATTATATGCAAAAAACCCGATGAAATTCCGTTGTTTAGAAACATTTTGATTTTGGTGGCCATTTTTGCCAAAATTCCGATTTTTCCGATTTTCGACCTTTATGACGTCATAATTACGTAACGCCTTGGCCTATTTTAGTGATCTTTGTATCGTTGGATAGGGGAGGACAATACCTATATATTGATAGCCAAGTTCATAGGGGGTTCCGTTCTAAAAATGTGCAACCCCCGTTACAAGACAGGCTTGGTTAGACGAGGATTAAAGCTTAGAAAATGTTATAACAGATGAACTGGTAAAATCAAATACCTTGGGTCGGTGTTTTTTTTTTTCTAAAATAATGCAACCCCCCCCCCTTGGTTAGACGTGTTACAAACAAGGCTTGGTTAGACGAGGGTAAATGGCAATCATACGTAATCTGTAGTTAAGAACAGTTATTAATTACAAAGATCTTTCATATAACAAACAGCAGGTACATTGTTATAAGCCATTCCTGAAGCATAATTGCTTCAATTTCCCCACCTAGTTTAATCTAAAATGATTGCATACTGCCGTCAGTATAAAACACAGATTCACCTAAACTTGTGACGGTCATGTCAATGGAACAGAAGCTGAACCCAAAAGTAAATGATCTAGTATAACACCTTCCGTAATGACTGTGAACAAATATAAATGACTTTTAGGTCAATGCTACCGGAAATGTTTTAAAGGGGCAATTCATCATCAAATTTTCATCCTCAAGGTCACCTCTATCAACATTGAGTTTTTTTAATAAGTAAAAATACTTGACTGGTATATATTACAACCCCCTAACCAATTTATCAAATATGCTTGCATTATTTAGAAATGTCTAAAACTGTTGGGATTCTACAGTAATTACAACACAGTTACGTCAATGGAGATTTTTAAAAATACTGAAAAGTTCATCATTTGAAAATGAATGGTCATAGTCAAGTGATACATCTATGTTTTACTCTTCTTTATATGTAGCTAGAAAATAGGTTAGGTTTTAGTCACATCAGAATTATGAATTGCACAACCCCACAGTTTTATTGAATCGAACATATGAATATATAATACACAATGTTTTTTGAACCCAATTGAAATGAGGAAATTGTATTCGTATAAGTCAAAGTAGATGACACTTTTCATAAAAATGCACATTTTAAGATGAAGGAGGGAAGTTCTGTTTTTGCACTACCGAAACAGGATATGGAAACGAACCTTCTGACGTTACATATATCAGTTTAGGCCAACATCTTTACAAATCAAACAATAATTTGAAATATGTATAAAGCCCTCATTTTGGAATTTTGCGCACATCTTATTTTACAAAAATAATAATTGAATGAAATAATTAAATTGCTTTAAATTAAAATCACAATGAAATAAAACTTTGAAAATAGGTTTTTGTTTTCAAACAAATTCTAGCTATTTGTACTGCTTTTCTACCTTCGTCTGAAATAAAATAGATATGAGGATCAGATAGTATTGTTGTTGTTGTTTTTTTTTAAATAAAATCAGTTTACTTGCAAAACTGCATTCGTCCATTTTCGCCAGTAAAAAGCCAATTATTTCGATAAAAAATGACCCACTATTTGAATTAAAATTTGTTTAAAAACATGTTTGTACAGGAAGAAAATTAATACCAATGCCATATATTATTCCGTTTACTTTCAGGGTTTTCCGCTGTAAGTAGTAAGTGTAAACTGTCCATGTAAGCAGATCTTTGCTTCATTTCACCTTATTAATATGCGAATTGCCAATATACAAACTTCTCTATCGGATTTCAATTGGTCCGTTAGTAGAATCCTCCTTCAAATGATGTAATAAAATATCTCTTGGTAATACATCTTTGCTGGGATATCAGCAGAGCAACCATTAAAAGGGAATTTATGTGAATTAATAAGGGAATTGTGTTGATAGTATTGCATAAATCCATCGGTAAATGCCACTTAAACTGACTTTATTCATTTAAAATCTGCGGTAGAAAGCAATCGACACACAAGAATGCTAACATGCGTACCATATCATTATGGCCTAGATTGATAAATGTAGGACGAATGTTAAGGATTATTTATTCCAAGTGAGAGGTATTGAAACATATCAGATGTCAAACAAATTGTTTTTTTAATAATAAACAATTGAAGCTGAAACAAAATTGAGTTAGTAAATAACCGATCTACTTGTAACAAGACGTGCGCAATTTAGTAGCTGTTCTTTATCAGTTGCCTAACAATATGACAGCGCGATGCATTATTGCAATGCATTGCGTTTGGGCAAATGTTGCCTACATCCGCTGTACAAAGTAGGCAAAAGCGACTATTCCATCAAGGTTTATCCAAAAATAAGACTGTACGCAGGATAGCATGTAGTATTATACAGATATATTGAAATGATTATTTACAAGGTTTTTTTTTAATTTATCTTAATTATACTTTAAAATTAGATAATAATATGGAAAAAAACGGTGGTCTTCTTCTTCTTCTTCTTTTTTTTCCATCTTTCACTGACCTAAGAGAGTCAGATTGAAAAGAAATACCACCATGTTGCTAGAGAATCAGCATATTTTGTCATGAAGATATAATGGACAACACGAAACAGCAACTATAAACGGTTATAAACGCCGATAGTAACATTAAGTGAAATGTATTGTATGTATCTTTCTCTTTCGTTTCCTTAAAATGGTTTTCAGTAGGAGGACAATGATACTGCTTTATTGTTGTCTTTGTTTTAACGACATTTGCTTGAGTACATAGCCCATTATCCTATACATGCATAATGTGGACCAAAAATAAAAAGATGTTTCAGATGTCATAAGCAGGTTTAGTGAAACGAACCCAATGTCAGAATAAGTATAAATATATGACCCATTCTTTGATTTCTGTTTGCTATCGCATACTATTTTTCCGCAAGATCATATATCATTAAATTTAAAACATCGAACTAAATGCAAATATGCTTTATATTTTAATGGCAAATTATATTAAAAACTAATGTGTAAAATGTTTCACTTTCAAAAACCTTCATTGTCTATTTTGTTCAATAAATAGACTTGATTCAAGTCCTTGTTGTGCCTTTGTTTGTGATAGAAAGCCTAAGATCCAAGTGGATTTAATTTTTTTCATCGTAAATGTCAACTAATTTAAAGTAATTAATAAGTTTTGGACATTGTCATAGTTACTTTGTGACCCACAAAATTAAAACAAGTTTAAAACAATTGAAATTAAAAGGAGTTAGGGTTGGCGTCCAAAGACATTTGCTCGGCGGAGTGTCATTCGCTCTTGATATTCGCTCTGACTAAAACGGAGAGCGAATGTCGCCCTCATTGAGCGAATATCATTTCAATCGATGAAATTGAATGTCACTCGCGCATGTTGTAATGATATGATTATTGAATAAACAAACACAAGAATATTTGGAGCGAAACAAAATTCACTCCAATACAATCTGAAGTGTAGTGAATGTCGTAAAATCTGTTAAGCGAAGCGGGAGAATGTCACTCGGGCGAGTGGATGTCTTTGTATGCCAAGCCGTATTTATATGCACCACTTCCAAAAAATGAAATTTCATATTTATTTTACTCGTTATTCATCGAGTAGACGATATTATTGTAAGTAAATCAAATAAATCAACTATTTTTTATATAAAAATTATAACTGATTTCTAAATTTATCAGTAAAAAACAAACAATTTTAAGATACAGCATACATGCATAAAATGACGTCAATATCAATTAACACATTTATAGAAAAATGTTTTCTAGAGACAGCAGCCTGCAGTAAGTAGTTGAGACAATGTGGATAAAAGACTATTGCTTTGGCGGTTTTAATTATATAAAAATGTAGTGCAAAGAGTTATTCTCTTATTAGGGATTAATATTCAACAAAAATATATCATGTTATTGCTGTTTAGCCATTTGAAGAAATGTTGCATTTATGTTATTAACTCTTACATTCGTGTTCAAATTCAGCAATCAGCTGAATCACCAATGATTTACTTCAATAACAATTTTGGAATACATCTTGCTGCACAGGTTTGTGTCGTGGCAACACAATACTTAAACATAACCAAACTGATCAATTAATAGACGACTTTCGTATGTCCCGTAATGCATCTTGAAAGTACCACAAATACGGGACCTTTTGACGTATCTTGCGCAGTCGAGTTGTGCGCAACGGGCAGAACTTCAAATATGGTAGACTGCGCAAAATACGTCACAAGGTCCCGTATTTGTGGTACTTTCAAGATGCATTATGGGACATACGAAAGTGGTCTATTAATGTTATCAGATTTGAAAAACATTAATTCAAAATAAAAAGGTATGTATCGGCATTATATAGAATGATGCGTCCCTGCTTTTAATGACAAACTAGAAAGTATCATTGAAAGTGTGTTCGGTTGTAAATTTTATACTGACCTATTTTTATGAAATGTCATAGGCAAATGGTTAAACAGGGTGATATCCACACATGTATGAATGTTTCTAGAACCGTACAAATAAAACGATCACCCACAAAGATAGCCAAAATGTCATTAAAATCGCGTATCTCTTAAAAAGAAGTAGCCTTGATTCAAGGCTGACAGGTCTGGGGATGGTAAAAAAATATGGCCTTTTTTATCCATTCTTTTCGTTTTCTACTTTATAGGTCTAGAGGTAATAATGAAAGGAAATATGGCCATTCCCCCCCCCCTTTTTTTTCTACTTTTTTTATCCTTCTTTCCTATTTAAAAAAAAAACACCTTTGCAAGGAACACTTTAAAACACTGGATTTATAATAACACTAGTCCAGTAAGTACAGCTAAATAAATCTCAAACATTCATGACCAAACACCTCTGGAAACATGACAAACCTCCCCTCAAGCCATAATAATATTGGGTTTTAAAACTACCCTGATATCATTTCTTTTTCTATTATAACTGCATATATTGAAATTCCCTTTAATATACTAGTATTCCAACTCTTTCTGGGTCCCCGAAGTAGGGTGTGACTTGGTACTGAGACAGCACATTTTGGTCAACAAATCTCACGGTAAGACACGCTACACCGCAACCGATGCGTGATACCATCGGGATTCCAGTGAGGTGTTGATAAAATGATTGAAGTGTCGCGTTGAACCTGAAACCTACTTTAAGTCTCACAGTGAACATAAAATAATCTTACTGATGGTAAACACAAGGCAATTATAGAAATCAATCTGATTGTGATAAGTTTATTAAGAACGGTGACAAGGGAGGTGCAGTTGCTGTTTTGGATCGTGAATTGTACACGAAGAAGTTGATACAGAATCATGTGATTCTAACACTTACACTCCCACTGACGATGACCGCATCTAATCCAACCAAAATTTTGTTCTTGGAACTAGCAAAGATCTGGTCCCATATTCATGAAACACCGCTAACTTTAGTTGGCTGCTAAACTATAGTTAGCGGTGTTTCATGAATATGGGCCCTGATCTAAAAGAATCTGCTCCCTGCTAGTGCCGAATGTTTCATTCACCCTGGTCTTCAAATTGTTATCTTTTACTTACTTCCGAAAGTCCACAAAGGTAACTCTCTGGGCGGTCCCACTATGTCAACTTATTCGTGTCCTGCTGTGTATATTGCAACTTAGGCTTGGTGTCCAAAGACGTTCGCGCCGAATGACATTCGCCTTGATATTCACTCTGATTTATTCGCACAATTTGGCGAGAAAATGTAAGATGCGTATTGCGTTGTAATCAAGTAATATTAGATCGAGACAGAATGCAGGGCTGGGCAAATACGCACTCCAGGCGTTGCGCCTGCGCGTTGCCCGCGCGGCGAAATCCCTTGTTTTTTAGGGTGCAAATAGACCTGTTTCCTATGTACTTTTTTTAAATCTATGATGACACCAGACTCTTCAGATTGCATTTGTTTCTTATCCTGTTTTCTACAATATGATTCTCATTCGATATCTTTATGCAGTAACATCTATAGTGGAGTATATGAAGAAAAGGGGTCTGGTGCCGAAGCATTGTAAATTCTTTTCAACCACCAGACCCAAGCACAGGGAATAAATATATAAAAAGAAAAATGTACAAACCTTCGCAATAGTACACATAAAGTAGAATGTAAAGCTTTTCCTTCAGTTTGTTACACCAAAACATATTAATGCGAGCAGAGATAATAATATCTTTTAAAATGAAATATCAATTTAATTTAGTTTATAATAAATCGTTTTATTGTTCTTCGGTGGTTTGAAGAAAAAAAACCCGTAATTTTGAATTAACAAGACAGATATGGCACCATAATTTAGAACACTATAAAAAAATATCCTTATACCTTTCGTCTACTTCTCACGCATGGGATTTTTAATTTTATTATCTAAAAAGCGATATAATTACCCCAGGCATTATTTGTGTATTTTGCAAATGTATATATTACTCCGTTGTGGCTTTTCAATTTTTGCTGATACGAGGGGGTATCAAAAAGTTTTAAAGTTCACCAAGAAGGGAAGGAGCTATATCGATGAACTTTTGTAAAAATGGTCATTCGTCCTTGTGTACATTATTGTGCAAAAATGAAAACGGCATGTATACTTTCCATATAGGTGTCGATATATGTCAACAACCTGCCTCCACTAACCAGATAAACTGCATTGAGAATATGAGGCACGGAAACTACCAGGCGACCATCAAGGCAGAATTGAGATCGTGAAGTAAAATATAAAACATTGAAATATTGTATATAAATATGCTTATTCATACTCAAGAGACTCACTACATTATGTTTGCCAAAAGGTTGAATATTCTGACATGTGCAAGGAAATTACTCGTGAAAAAGAACCTTCCCCTTAACAGCTTTTTTTGTTTATTAATGTGTAGGTTGATAAATACGTTAACAAAATAAGTACACTTACACTGGTTCAGCGATTTGTAAAACCAGGACTTACAAGATCAATGATATAAATTAACAAGGGTAAAAAGATGAGTTCGGGATCAATTGTTATGAACAATGGCAGCCGCTCAGAACAACCGGTTCCGGGACATCAACCGATGGTTTAGTTTTGAAGCGACCCCTTATGAAAAAATAGGTCACACATCATTACAAGTATGTGTAGTAAATAAAATAAATATGATAAGAGAGCCTGATGCTCTGAATCTAGCAAACTCTCCCTCTCTCTTTAATTTGGACATTAGATGTATTCACCATAAATAGATAAACTTTTTGTGTCATTTCATCTCGTTGTTTGTTTAGTACCAAGTACAGCGTTTCTCAAATCAACGTTACTGTGCAGATCATTAAAACGGATTGCCTTTTCGTGACAACACACACTAATATATTTTACAAAAAAAGCCACCGGGGTTTGTTTTCATTGTGTAAAACGATTCTTCTTCAGTTTGCTGGAAGTGTTGCGTTGAATTTAAAGGATGAATGCAGAAGAAAATTTTGCAATGATCCACCATTGTCAGTTCTCTTTATTCATGTACATACAGGTGTTGTCACAATCAGTAAAATTTTGTAGTTAAGCTTCACCAAAATCACATGTTACGTTTTAGACGTATATTTGACAATCAGAAAGAGTTTGCCTTTATGGTTCTACATTGAAGTGTTGTTTATTGAGTTCTGCGTGTCTTTGTTTGTAACCATACAATCTTGTCAAAAAGCATAGTTAAAAGTGACAAAATATTTTTTTTGTCAATATTTTACATGAAACAAAAACAAGAAAAAGAAAACATTTATATTTGTGTACTTATCTAATAAGGATAAAAATGAGATTTATTGCAAACATTTCAAACCACTTAAAAATACTGGTTTATTTGGGAATTGAATTAAGTTAAAGCTTCCTTTGAAAATAAAAATATTAGATTTATCAAAAATGTGTCAAAATTTGCATTGAAATTTTATCTACATGACAGTTGCTTTCAAAATGAATTGAACTGATCAAACACATGCAAAACAAGAAATAAACTGTTAATGTCAACTCCTGTTAGCACATTATTCAGACAAAATGTCCACGTGACACTAAGTTGAAGTAACTAGATTAAACGCGTTCTTTATAGGATAAGCGATTAACGTCTGTGACAATTTGACATATTGAATCCTTAATCACGCTTTTATTTAGTATAACACACATTTCATATATTAACCATCATCAACCAAAGCTATTTTTTGTAACACGCCTACCCAAGTGGGTAAGGGGGGGGGGGGGGTTGTCGCAACCCCCTAATGTTTTTGAATGGCACCCCTATGAACTTTGGTTTCATATCAATAGATAGGTATGGTTCTCCTCTATTCAACGATACAAAGATCACCATAAAATTAGCCAAGGCGTTACGTAATTTTGTTGTCATAAAGTTCATCCGAATCGGAAAATCAGGTTCCTGCCTAATGTTTTCATTAGACAGCAAAGGTGTACAAGAGATTACCCATCGGTTGCTTTTTCGTTTTTATGCAGCGGGGGAAAGACGAGGGTTACAAATCAAACTATCCTTACTTATTTATACAGTAGATAAACCGAATATGCATGAATAATAAGGTGGGTTTGTTTTAGATTCCATATTAAAACTGTAGACCTTTAACTTTAGCGACTAAGATTTACCTTTTTTACTACAGTAAAATAGCTTTAAGTCAAGGCATGTCCATAGTTTTAATCAGAGACATTCAAGTCAGTGTATATAGGCCTATAAATAACTAGGTCATATTTTAAAAATAATGGCAATTCTACATAATCTTTAGTTAAGCATACTGATTAATTACAAAGATCTTTCATATACAAACAGCAGGTGCAATTGCATAAGCCATTTCTGGAGCATAATTGCTTCAATTTCCTCACCTAGTTTAATGTAAAATGATAAATATGCTTTCCTGTGAAACAATTGTATGCAGTTTTCACAACAGCACCATTTACTTTTCTCTGATATAATAAACAACCGTCAGTATAAAACACAGAATCACCTAAAACGTTTCACTTTGTACAAAATGTATAGAACCATGACACATTTAAGGATGGCAGGCGGCATATTAAAGTACCAATTCTGAGACCTTAAGAACCTTGTTTTGTTAACGTCTTCAAAGTTATCCACAAATTGTCTTATGTGGAACAACTATGTCTTGTTTCTTTCACATATAAAACAGATTTTAGTCAGTTCCCCTAGTGTAATAACTGGAATGGTTTCTTAATGTGACAAGATCTGTATAAGGTGCAATCAACAGCGTTATACATACCAGGTGTCCCAAAAAATGGTTACATGTAGAAAAATGACCGTGTGCTAAAACTATAACAGTTATAGAAACGAAACTTTGCACAAATTATATTACAACTCTCTTCTAGATATTTTTAAAATATCACAGCATTACTAAATTTTGAGTTATTAATAAAGGTAGATACCCATGTCAGAAACGCATTTGTTCAAAATTCAACAAAATAATAAGCATACAAGTTTTGTGATATTTTAATGTGCATTTTTGTCTTAATGATCATGATCAGACTTTTTATTAAACCAAATTTGATACAATCTTTAATGAATATTAATAACTCTCTTTCAGTATATATATTATGCAAATTAGGGGAACCTGTATTCCATGCATTCCAGAATGAGTTTTTTATATTGAACCTGTCAACCAAGTTGTGGCGCGAAAGTTGATGAATACGCATAAAGCACAATCGACTTTTCCTGGGTAACGTTAATTCTTTAACCTTTGAAACTGCAAAATTGTGTAAATTTTGAAAGAAAAACAAAATCTGAAACTCGCAGGACATGTTTTAATTTATAATTTTCTTTATTTAGAAGCAACAATCCGATCGACATTTTAGAAATAGCAGAAATAGCAAAATTTTGAATAGGTGGCCATTTTTGCCTAAACTTAAATTTTGACATAATTTTCAGACCTGTAGTAATTTATAACGTCATAATTACGTAACAGCTAGTCCAATTTTAATGATTTTGGTATCAATGAGAAGATGACACCCTACCCTATACTATGGTATACAACAACTTAAGTTTGGGTTAGTCAATTTTAAGTTCACATGGGATTGAACGATGGTTAAAATTACATCAAATGAACATGCTTCTGATTTTATTGAATTTTGAGCAAATACGTTTCTGACATAGGTATGTACGTTTGTTAATAACTCAAACACTAATATTGCTGTGATATCAAAATTTCACCAGTATCTAGAAGAGGGTTGTAATAAAAAGTGTACAAGGTTTTGTTTCTCTAACCACTGTAGTTTTAGCACACGGTCATTTTTCTACATGTAAACATTTTTTGGGACACCTGGTATATAGTAGAATTTAGATACAACTAAAATTTTTAGCTATATATATTTCAAAGGTTATTAAACTCTTAACGTAACAAGTCTTACAGGCAATCCATTAGAAAGAATGTTTCAACTTGATTATGTTCTTGAATTAATGTAATAAGAAGTACTTGAGAAGTGATAATGGTCCTTAACAGGTAAGATGAATAATGTCATCGACGATACTTATTTTCCCTTTAATGAATACTATTGACTTATAATACAATTTTAAATCAAAATTATGAATACATTTTCGACTACAATCATTATAATGGATAGAAGCTAAACCCAAAAGTAAATGATCTAGTGTAGCACCTTCCGTAAAGACTGTGAACAAATATAAATAACTTTTAGGTCAATGCTACCTGAAATGTTTTAATTAACCCCACAGTTTTATTGAACCAAAAATAAAGATATAATATACAATGTTGTTTGAACCCCATGTAAATGGGGAAATTTTATTCGTAAAAATCAAAATAGGCGACGCTTTTCATAAAAAAGCACATTTTAAGATGAAGGAGGGAAAAGCTGTTAATGCAATACCGAAATAGGATATGCAGATGAACCATCTGACGTTACACATATAAGTTAATGCCAAATTCTTCAACAATCAAAGAACATTAATTTGAAATACAGGGTGTCCCAAACAAAAACCACAACGAACTTTTAACTTTTATTTTGATAGAACAGAGCACAATGGTGAGCAAACGTTACAATAATAAAATAGAGTAGATCATTGGCTTTTACAGGGATTTTGTTTTGTTTAATTTGGATCTTTAAATCAAAAGTTATTGCAAATTTTGTAAAGACCCAAAAAATCTTGATGGTCCGATTTGTTAATCTGTAAAGAATCACCTCTGGTAACGTTATTGAGCACACGTTGAATGGAAATTGCTAAAAACATCACATGATTAGGAGTAGCATCCCTTGAACCCATTTTATGACAGAAGGACTCAATGTAATGATGATCTGCTGATATTAAGCAGGTTGTTGCGTCTGGTTTAATCAACCAGTTGCGTCCCCTTGCCGGGCCAGATGAATCATTAAATTACTTCAGTTCTTAAACTCCTCTGTCTTCAGTTTTCTCCTGTTGTTTCGGTTAAATACTTATCATTGGTTGAAATCTTTCATTAGAATCTCTTTTTTCGACTCTTTTGGTAGAAATTGTATCCTAAACTACCCGATTGTCGAACAAGAAGTAACAGATTCAAGAAACATGAGAGTATCAGAAGGATCCGTAATTTAATTGCAGAATTTGACCTATTTAAGTAAAAAATGAACTTAAAATATCACCTAATGTTAGGTACAGGTCAGGTAAGATTGGTTTGGATTGGCTGCGCTCTAGTTGGTTGCAGAATTCTCTTCGTTTTAAGTTTGTATTTCTTTAGCTGGAAGTCTAAACTTACAAATCGGACCAAACTGGATTTAAAGGGCTTTTTTAAATTTTCATATCTTTGGACTGGAGTGGTAAAATGAAACGGGACAAAAAGCATGTTGTAGAGTAATTACTCCACTTTTGAAAAACATATATCACTATGATTTAATCTTTTGGTAACTATTTTTTAATATTTCTTATTTGCTCGTTGCATTAGTATTGGGACAAGCTGTATGTATAGCGCCCTTATTTTGGAATATTGCGTAAATCTTTATTTACAAAAATACCAATAATTGAATAAATTAATTACATTTCCTTGAATTTTAACCAAAATGAAATCAACTTTTAAAATAGGTTTGTGTTTTCAAACATATTCCAGCTATTTGTACTGCTTTTCTATATAACTTCGTCTGAAATAAAATAGATATGAGGATCAGATATTAGTTTTTTACTATAAATCAGTTTAGTTGCAAAACTACGATCGTCCGTTATAACATATTTTCTTTAAAAAAAATGGCCCACTATCTAAATTACAATTTACTTAAAAACATGTTTGTACAGGATTACATAAATTAATACGAGTGCCATATTTTTTATTCCATTTATTTGCAGGGTTTTCCACTTTAAGTAGTAAGTGTAAACTGTCCATGTAAGCAGATCATCTCTTCATTTCACTTTATTAAGTAATGCCACTTGCCAATATACAAAGTCCTCTCAGGTTTCAATTGGTCAGAAGAAATTAATAGAACCCTAACTGCGTCTTATTATAAAGGGCAGCCTTTGGTCACTTAGCTTCGAATACTTATCACTAAGGCAGTACTAGTAATACATTTTCTATTTTGCTAAAATGGTGTAATAAAATACCTCTTGATTAATTCATCTTAGCTGGGATATCAGCAGAGCTACCATTAAAAAGGGAAATTATGTGAATAATAAGGACATTCTGTTGATAGTATTGCATTTAATGAAAGGCTAAAGCCATAAGTAAATGCCACTAAAACTGACTTTATTATTACGGGCACGCCGTAGGCTACCTGACATCAAACATAGCACACGGTGATTTATAAGTCATTCTGGAAAATATAGTCCTTGGAAGTGTTCAATGTACGGAATATCTTGGAATACTTGTTCTATGCAAATAAAATACCTTGTATCCAGCATTTTTAGCTTGTGACACTACAGTGTTTGTGCAAGAAAACCTTAACTACACGGATTTTGACCTTATTTGTCAATACTTATAAGTCCGGTAAGAATGCAGAATTGGGTTCATATTTTATACCACAGGAAGAATGCTGTGGTAGAATTGATTTGGTGGGCATGACTCAGTTTGACCAAAATGATGGAGTTGGGATGTTCTTGTACTAGCGCGCTCTTGTACTGGCGTATTCAAATGTTGATATACTTCATTTAAAATCTGCGGTAGGAAGCAATCGACATATAAAAATGCTAACATGCATATCATATCCAATATGGCCTAGATTGTTATGTAGGACGAATGTTAAGGATTATTTATTCCAAGTAAGAGTTATTGAAACATATCAGATGTCAAACAAATTGTGTGTGTTTTTATAATAAACATTTAAAGCTGAAACAAATTAAGTTAGTAAATTACCGATCTGCTTTGCAACATGACGTATACAATTACGCAGCTGTTCTTTATCCGTTGCCTGACAACATCGCGGTGTATTATTGCAATGCATTGCGTTGGGGAACATTTTTGCCTACATCCACTGTACAAAGAAAGCGACTATTCTATCAAGGTTTATCAAAAAAAAAGACTCTACACAGGATAGCATGTAATAGTATACTCAAATATTAAAATGACAATTTCCATGACCGCAATTATAACATATTTTCTTATTTTAATGCACATTAAAATGATACAATCATATGGACAAAATTGGTGATTATGGAACTTTTTGAGAATATTAGTTAGAGATGATAGGGAATTATAGAGCTTGTTCGGCGCACTTTCTTTCAATAGCACTAAATTGCCCAGATGTTGCTCAGATCATATTTTTGATTTTTGATGAGTGCCGAAAATTGGGCCCCCAGGTGCTGCCATAATGAGCAATTCAAAACTGGCCGCCATAAAAGTTAAATCTATAATTATAAAATGACTGCAACTCATAATTGATGCCAATAATTATTAATACTATAATATTTTCATCAAAAATAGTTTATATTAAAAACAGCATAAATTGAAGGAATGTGACTATCTACAAGCGCTTTCAAATGTATTTATTTATTTAGTCAAAAAATTGTTTTGATCTTCTTCTTCTTCATCATCTTCTTCTACTGACCTGAGAGATTCAGAGTGAAAGTAACTTACACCATGTTGCTAGAACAGATATAGTCATAAATATATAATTTACAACACGAAAAAGCAACTATAAACGGTTATAAACGTCGATAGTAACATTTAGTGAAATGTATTTTATGTATCTTTCTCTTTCGGTTACTTAAAGACGCTAATGGTTTTCAGTAAGAGGACAATGATACTGCTCTATTGTTGTCTTTGTTTTAACGACATTTGCTTGAGTACTTTGCCCTATACATGTATAATGTGGACCAAAATTATCCCAAGACGTTCCAAATGTCATAAGCAGGTTTAGTGAAGCGAATCCTATGTCAGAATAAGTATAATATGACCAATTATTTGTTTTCCGTCCGCTATGGCATTTTATTTTCCAGTATTTCTTAAATCATTTGAGAGTTTGCGAAAATAAGGTTAAAGTTACTGTATGCGATAGCCTAACTGTAAAATACATAACGGTTATCGCTACGGCATTCGCTAACGCTATTTAGGAAGCTAGCCTTAGGACTGATTTATAGATTTGCATGAGTTACCTTTATATCCCTATACTTAATTAATGGGTTAACACCGACTTAACCAAATGTGTGTGGAAGTTTATCATGTCTAGTCCCTATACTATGCGCGCGCATGTGACAATGAAATCATGAGTCCATGAAATTAATTTGTACCCCGTTGTGATCACTGAATAATAATAATAATAATAAAAAGGTGCTTGTATAGCGCCCTACGACAATAAAAATTGCCCTCAAGGCTCTTTACAAACGAACAAAGTTATGCAGGAACACTTAAAATAATTAACTAGAAATAAGCTACAACTTAACTTAATGTACACCAAAATATCATATAAAAATACAAATACTGTTTACAAGAGTCCTTAAAAACATTATGATCACACTTATAAAAATCCAGGCCGGCTGGCAAAGTCTATGCACAAGATAACATAAAAGTCAATGTGAATAAAAAAAGTACATCGGCGACACACAGATATTAAAAACGGCTAATGTCTGAAGTAAAGAGATGTGTTTTAAGTGTAGATTTGAACTGTGAGAGAGAGAGAGGTAGCACTGCGAACATGAGTTAAAACTGAGCGTGAATAACTGTAGTACTTTTGTTCTGATCATCATCATTCAATTAGTGTTGCCAGAAATGAGAGCATAGTATGTACACCATAACAGTTTAACGTATGTCTCACGTTAACTTAGCGTGAAATCTAACCATTCTGTACGTTATTTCTTCATCCATCGAATCAACGAACGCTATTTTTAAGGATAAGGTTACCGATAATTTAATCGCAACTGTCAGTCACACGCTTATCAAAACACACATATATCAATGGCAACCACTCAAGCGTTGAATAGTGCTGGCCAAATGTCCAAAATTAAGCTCAAAATTCTGGGATTGTACAATGTCAGACAATTGTTTTATATAGCTGTAATTATAGGTTACACTTTGTTTTACCATATCTTGATGTCTAAATGGCATAATTTGTATGAATAAAACAACACGAGACGCATATAATAGTGGTGTTTAACGTACAGCTCTAATTGAAATTTAGTTTAATAAGGGTTCCGCTGCCGTTATTTTAACAGCTGCTTATTTGCATTTAAAAAGAAATAAGGTTAGAGTCCAAAATAGCAATAGCAAACTTACAACGCAACCTCTCAATTATCTATAACACATCGTACTAAATGGAAATTAAAATTTACTCCATCTTTGAATGGCAAATTATTCTAAAAATAATGTACAGGGTGTTCCAAAAAGAGCCTGTTTAACTTTCAAAACCTTATTTGTCTATGTTTTTCAATAGACTTGATTCAAAACCTTGTTATGCATTAGTATGAGATAGAAAGCCTAAGATCTATGTTAATTTCAACGTTTTATTGTAAATGTCAACCAATTTATATTACTTAACAAGTTTCTGACATTGTCATATTTACTATAAGGCCTACAAAGTTAATAAACAGTTTAAAACAAAAAAGGCCAACAAGTTACAAACGCAAGATGTATACGAGTAAGAAAACTTTAACAATTTAATAGCGACAAATCCTTAAAAAATTAATCATCAAAGTAGGCCTAACAATTTAACCCACATATTACCACAAGATTAAAAACAACCAAATAAAAAAAGAGCTTGTCTCCTCGACACATTGAAAGGAGCTATTTATGAATGAAATGGTATATTTGTTTTCACATGTTATTCATTGAGTGGACGATGTTATTGTAAGTTAATCAAAGAAATTACATATTCTTATACAAAAATGATAACTGATTTCTAAATTAATCAGTAAAAAACAAAGAAGCTTAAACAGTTTGCGTGCATAAAATGACGTCAATATCAATTAACACATTTATAGAAAAATTCGTTCTAGATACACCAGCCTGCAGTAAATAGTTGAGACAATGTGGATAAAAGACTCTATTGCTTTGTCGGTTTTAATATATAAATGTAGGGCAAAGATTTATTTTCTTATTAGGGAATATCATTCAACAAAATATATCTTGTTATTGCCGTTAAGCCATTTGAAGAAATGTTGCATTAATATGTTATCAATTTTTACATACGTATTCAAATTTAGCAATCAGCTGAATCAGCAATAATTTACCTCTTAACAATTTTGTAATTCATCTTGCTGCATAAGTTTGTGTCATGGCTACACAACGTTTAAAGCCAACCCAACTGATAAATTAATTGGTTGATTTTATCAGACCTTAAATAAATTAAATAAAAATAAAAAGTTATTTATTATCGGCATTGTAGAGAATGATGCGTTCGTGCTAATAATGACAAACCAGTGTTCGGTTGTAAATTTTATACTGACCTCACTTTAGGAAATGTCAATAGGCAAATGTGTATGTATGTGATTAATGTTTCCAGAACCGCACAAACGATCAGCTGCAAAGATTCCTAAAATGCCGTTAAACCCGCGTATAGGCGAAATCATACTCGGCCTCCAAACACTTTTTTTCCTACCAAACATTTGGTCGTGACGTCACCAAATATTTGCAATCGAACTTAAAGTATGAACGGATAACAAACATTTGGTCCAAAGTATATGGCAATTCAATAGCATGTGCAATCTAGCGCGAAACTATATTTGGTCTCAACTCGGTGTTGAAGTTATTTTGTTTGGAGTCACTCGTCATTTTGACGTCACGACCAAATGTTTGGTAGCGAAAATTTTGTTTGGAGGCCAAGTATGTTTTCGGCTTATCTCTTAAAAAGAAGTAGGGTGTGAACTTGTTACTGAGACATTACATTTTGATCAACACATCTCATGGTAAGACACGCTACACCGCAACCGATGCGTAATTCCATCGGGAGTCCAGTGAGGTGTTGATAAAATGATTGAAAAGTGTCGCGGTGAACATGAAACCTATTTTAAGTCTAACAATTAACATAAAATAATCTTACTGATGGTAAACTCAAGGCAATAAAAGAAATCCCAAATCTGATCGTGATAAAGTTATTAAGAGCGGTGACAAGGAAGATGCGGATGTTCTTTGGGATCGTGACTTGTACACCAAGCAAGAAGTTAATAGAGAATTATGTAAGTTTTACACTTACACTTCCACTGACGATGACTGCATTTCATCCAACCAAGATTTTGTTTTTGTAACTGTTAATAAAGATCTGATCAAAAAGAACCTATGCCAATGTCAAAAATACCTTCACCCTGGTCCCCAAATTGCTAATTTATACTTACTTCCAAAAGTCCACAAAGGTAAATCTCCGGGCCGTCCCACTATGTCAACTCATTCGTGTTCTACTGTTTATAATGCAATCCTCACCACCACTCGTCAGCCGTTTTGCTTTGTTCTAACAATGTGCTTTTAGTAGTATATGACACTAGACTCTTCATAATGCTTTTTTCTTATCCTGTTTCCTAGAATATGATTCTCATTCGACATCTTTATACATTAACATCTATAATAGTAGAGTATATGAAGAGAAGGAGTCTGGTAATGAGGCCCTGTAAATTCCTTTCAACCACCAGACCCAAATACAGGAATAAATATATAAAAAGAAAAATGTACAAACCTCCGCAATACTACACATAAAGTAGTATATAACGCTTTTCCTTCAGTTTGTTACACCAAAACATGTTAATGCGAGCAGAGAAAATAATTTCTTTTAAAATATAATATCAATTTAATCAGCTTATAATGAATCTTTCGGTGGTTTATAAAAACAACAACATACTTTTGAATTTACAAGACAGATATGGCATCATAATTTAGAACACTATAATTAAATTTCTTTATACTTTTCGTGTACTTCTCACGCATAGGATTTTTAATTTTATTATCTAAAAAAGCGATATAATTACCCCAGGCAATAATTATTTGTGTTTTTTCAAATATATATATTACTCCGTTGTTGCTTTTCAATCTTTGCTGATTACATGTCATAAGGAAATTCAGCAGTGAATTTTGGAGTTTAGTTGCAACTTGAATATATAGATAAGTATCTTACCATTTACACGAACCTCAAAAGTGCCTTCAGCTAAGAAACATTAAAGTCTAGTCATGGAATGCATTGAAAGAAAAATATTCATACAGACGTTACTGATACATATCATTTTCTCCACAGATTTAGCTGTGTTGTTAATTGCAATATCATATTTCTATGCTGTCGTATCTATCTGAGTTGGCTTAGAATAGTAGAAATGACCGATATAATACAAAAAGACACCCACTCCTTTTGCTTATATCACCTCTGTGTAAATTGCCAAAGTCTTGCTGAGCCTTTTTTTTTAAAGTCTTCCTTTGATTTCAAAATAGTTTTGTTTTATATATGTAGGGTCTCCTCTTTCCCCTGATACAACATACGAAACTTTTGATGAGTCACTGTGATGCACTAAAATGAGTCTCCAGTTTGTTTGTTTCGTGAACTAAACGAGTCATAAAAATGAGTCAAATGGACCAAATAAATGAGTCATTTTGTCCGATAAGTGAGTGGAGGATGATATCCGAAAGTTGTTGGTGACTGTAGACACAATATTGCCCATCATCAATATACTATACACTAATTCCGAGTCAAATTCCGAGTCCAAGAGGTTAAGCTTACTGCAGTAAAACAACAATGGACTATATGGTCCAATATTGTAAGGTAACTCCATATAAAATCAGTGCTTAATGAAGTCATTTATACTTGTAGCTTGAGAAGTTCCACAGTCAGAAATGACAATTATTTGTCATCAACCACTAAAAAACGCTTTCGTCACTGACTATACATGTTCAAGAAAATGGCCGACCCACAGCCTCGTTTTCAAATTTCGTATTTGACTCAGTAATTTATGTAAATGAGTCAAAAGTCGTTATTGACTCAAAATTCTCCAACAAGTGAGTCAATATGACATTGGAAGAAGACTCAGCATGAATGATCAAACGTGTCAAAAGTTGACCTTGACTTATCTTTGGCCTCTTGTGAGTCAATTAACATATTGTGAAAATGAGTCGTGTGCTCTCATAAGTAATTTTACTCATTGTTCAGATTTTATTTAGGTCTTTAATGACTCGTTTGATTCAGTTTTGGGTCATATTGCATATGACTCATGAAAAACACATCTGAACGGGTCAAGTGACTCATCAAAAGTTTTGTGTGAAAGATCATATAAAATTGCGTTAAGTAAGTAAATTTTTATAAAGTAATTCAGGACCGACATTTCTTTATTTTTTGGAAATATAAATTGTCATCTGGTTTGTTGGTAATAAGAGGAAAATTTTGGGATTTTTATTAATTTTTAAACACCTACATGCCTTGAATCTACGAGTGAGCACTATTATCAACAACAAACTCGCCCCATTTATAAAAAAAAATATTTGTACTATACACTCATAACATTCATTTTTGTTTATTATCTCGATTTTTGTTTAGTACAACGCATAACGCATAACGGTTCCTCCAATTAACGTTACTATGCTGGCCGTTTAAACGAATTGCCTTTTCGTGACAGCACATACTAAGTATCCAGAAGCTGCAGCTTTCATTGTAAAAACTATTTTATTTTCAAACTGCTTGATATGTCTTGATGTATTGGTAAGGCTACAGTCCCTAAAAAACGTCTCGCACGGCTGAATGTCATGTTTACTGCAAGTTTTTACCTACTTACACCTATCAGAATATCCCAATTTTTGGCGTACATATTGAATAGAGTCTCTGGTTTATACATGACACTGTACTAGTGATTTAACGTCCATTATCATGGTCAAAATGAAGGAAAAAATTAGGGGAGGATCCCTTTAGGTGGGGTTAGGGTAAGCCGTCAGAGTTCGCGTGTAGGGAGGTTGGTGAAGCCCCGGAAAATTTTAAGTCGTCATTTTGAAAAAAATAGATGCATGCTATGAAGCTGAAACTTGCAGGGCATGTTATATTTACCATTTCCGTTCTTTATTAGCACAAAACCGATGAAAATCTGTTGTTTATAACTTTTCTTGCAACATTTTGACTTGGTAGCCATTTTTGCCATAATCCCGATTTTCAGATCCGGAACTTTATGACGTCTTAATTAACACATTGACCAGTGTTTGTGATCTTGGTATCTTTGGACAGGAGATGACCATACCTTGTATATATGTATAATAGCAAAACCAAATTAATAGGGGGTTCTTTTCCAAACATTTAGGGGAGGGGGTTGCTCCCATGGGTTGACGTGTTACAAAAAGGCCTAGGTAGACGTTAAGGTTTAGTTGTGTCGCCGTGTTATAAAAAAGGGCTCAGGAAGACATGCAACGATAATATAGGAGTTACAAAAGCTATATATATGCAGCCATACAAGCTGAGATATAATGTGTATTATTAATCAAGTTGGTATAATAAATTGTCAACAAAATCAAAGAGAACGAATTTTGCCTTAAAATGACAGATGCTTTCAAAATAAATTAATACATACCAAAATCCAAAACAGCTTACGTGCAAAGAATGACGTCAAACTTCATTAACAGCTTACAGCAAATAACTAAGACAATAAATGGTAAGAAAATCGATGTTTATGCCTAGTTTGACATCCTTGTCATAAATATAAAATCGCTTTTAATATATATTTAACAGGTAGACAAAGGGTTAGCATTCGACT
>JXSR01S060469.1:0-12982 GCA_000969725.1 Ophiothrix spiculata | reverse complement strand
CCCGGGAATATGGTCAATGTCCAGTTCAAACGAATGTAAGCAATTTATCAAATTGCGGCTTTAAAAAAATGACACCACACTTTGTTATTGCAATACATTGCCAGAAGGCCATGTTTTGCCTATATCCGCTACACACAACTGTCAATAATCATGTATGATTTAGAAAAACAAAACATAAAATTTCCGTACACTATCCGATATTGAGTTGACCCATATTACTTTCATAATGCAAACCTATGTTCGTTCACTCTTATTATTCTTACGGGAGTGTAGAAGAAAAAACTAAGAAATATATTTGGACTGTATCTAAATAGCAATATTTTAACGAAGCTGTGCCAGTCCTTAATAGCATAAGTGAAGCTTGAAATGAATAGTGATAGCTTGAAACAACATACACAGTTGCCCATAAAGCTAGAATAAAACCTTAGAATAATTGTAGATACAAAAATGTCTATTTATCAATGAATGTCTATCTATTACTATGTATCATAGTGAAGTGAAATAACCTAGATAGCAAAATAATAATAATAAAAAAACGGTTAAATTTTTGACAGAACACGTTACAAAAGCGTTTCAAAAACAAAACAGTGTAGTTTTTGCAAGTTAATTCAAAAAATTGTGATTCAATATATCTATTTTTAGTTAGTAAGTTTAGACTGTGTTGGTTTGATTTAGTGTCATTCATTGCACGCAAGCTTGCATCGAACTTCGGCATTATTTCTAAATCATTCTGAAATTGCCTAGTAAATCGTTTTACTAATTTAATTTATTTATCTTTATTGTGGCAATACGTGTATGTAAATTAAAAAGTAGAAATTGCAATACCATACTTTCGGCAAAACATGAATGGCACTTCAGAATCAGTGAAGTTGAGTAGCAAAGGCAAAAAAAAAACCTCTTTAAAATTAAAATTTGTATCGTAAACGTATATAATATAAAGTGTAATAATGTTACTTCCAAAAATGGGCAAAGAAAATCATTTTCACTTAATATATGTGTGACACAACAATAGAGAGTATATATTACAAATAAATGTTCTGGAAAATATAGGAAAATGTTTACCGAGGGAATGGTCCAAACTACACGAGATCTAGCAATGTTACCCCTATCGAACCATGAAATATTCCAAACCCAGTAAAGCTGTTCGCGCCGGATGTGTACGTATACCTGCATCGCGCCGTGATTTTGAACGCGCGGCTCCACTGCGTTTCACACTCAACGCACTGTCATCTATCGTCTCATAATAGATGGCCAAAATTCCATATTAGGAAGTAAATTCGCATCCAGTGACTAAGAATATTCAATGAAAAAAAATAAGTTCGTGAAATGTAATTCTGTATTAGCTCGAAAACTTTTTTGGTTACAAGTTTTATCCTGTCTAATAAGGTTAATTCTTATAGAAATATTTTGTGTTATTGCCAACCGTGTGGATACTATATAAGTGCATTATTTATTTAGTTTAGAGGAGACAAGAATCGTCAGTAGCAATACCGTCCTCCTACTTCAGACACCTGAACGACTCTGCCGATTTGTAAATCTCATTTTACTGTTTGATGAAATCGTTTACATTGCAAAAGTTAAATAATATTTTACAAAACAAATTATTTAAAATTATTGTTTTCTTTATAGCTTAATTCTATTTTATACAGGTTATGTATGTTATGACAATTATGTTTATGGGTAAATATAGTAATGCCGTGTAAAATGTTAAAAAAATACATTCAGGAAGAAATTAACGATTTTTCTAAGCTGCCGACCTTTTACTTAAGAGGGATTATTTATTTTATTCTTTGATAAGCTTTGATATTATTTATATAACATTTCCATATGCAAAAAATGATTTGAATTTTAGCAATTTCCTCTATAAATAGTCATCCAAAATGCATAGAGAATATTTCAAGTATGCTGTGGAGGATTTCCTTATCCAGTTACGGTAAAAACACATATTTTTAATATGTTAAAGTCTTTACAAGATTTGAAATTCATCGCAGAAATGAGAGTATATACGAACTTCTCTCCACGAAATCTTATTACTGTAAAGACATTATAGCAATTGATAAAATATGGATACGAACTCAAAGATAGTGAGAACTAATCCTTAAAAACATAAAGCATCAGATACATACTGCGGTGTAAAAGTGAGGCGCAAGACATGGAAATATATTAAACTTTATCATTTTTGGATGACACAAATTCTGTCATTAGAAAGAAAACAGATATAGCAATCAACGTTTGTGCTACTTATATACGACCATCTTTTAATTATTCATAGGGCCAGCATTAAACCTTCCAATTATATGAACTCCGATAAATTCCACCAGTGGATGTTATTAAATATTCCATGAAACGTATATATTCAAATGCAATTTAGTTACATTTTAACAAATTCTACAGCACCTGCATCTAAATAGCTTATAAAGACCTTGGCCACTTACAGTGACATAATACACCAATGTCTTGATTGAAGACTTCCCTGTTCCGCCCCTTTTGACAATATCGATCACTGCAACCAGTATGTCACATGATAATCAGACGCTTTGAAAAGAATAACACTATCTTTTTCAAGGAAAGCATTATCGTAGCAAAAACAAAAGTGTATAGATTAAACGATACCGTTAATGCAGTTCACCTTTAAGATTGTAGTATTTTTCTTGTTGATATGTTTTTCCAATCTTTGTGAAAGAACAATTTCCTATGAGTCATAACAACACGGACATAATAGTAGTATGATTATCTAAGAAGAAAAACATGGCCGACGATTCAGTATCAAAGACGTCACTGCTAGGACACTAAAACAATTCTGTAACAAAATCACCAAAAAGAATTTAGTGAAATTTAGAATGTAATCACTAAAACTGCAGAATTAAGTCATATTTAATAGAGCTAAGACTGTTTTCAATCTATTTAGTAAAATGTGCTTTATGGAAGCAGCTCCGCTACCTCAAACATGAAAAAAAGAAAGTTTGCTAATACTATTTTTCAAATTTCACGTTTCAAAATAATACTGCTAGAGTACATTATAATATTGAAGTAAAACAAGAAGAGAAGAAGAAATATTGATTCATTTGGTCGGAAAATTAAAATATTGAACATTTGTATATATAAAAAGAATAGACGAGATATTTACTGGCGTGTGCCCATAAGCATTGTGCCAGAACTTATATATGGCATTTAATCAAAAACGCCGATGTCAAGTTTATCGCTGCTAAACGATTTCAAATATCTGCGCCTCTTTATTAGATTTAACCATAACGACCCAGGAAGGGTTTAAAATTCTTTTAGATATAAGAATGTAAAAGACTAATTCATTTGAAAATTTGCCACAGAAGTAGTGTCAATTTTAAATGTAATGGCTCCATAACACTAACAGCTAATAACATAACTGCTCTGCGGTCGCTGAGATATTCGGCAGGTATATCTAATTTGTTGCGTTATATTTTGATTTGCAAAGGTTATTTCAGGTTATCGAACGCTAATTGGATAACGTGCCCATCTCAGAACATATTTCCTGTAAGAGGATGTTGTAATTGATTGTCAAGACCTTGAACCTTAACCAATCAATGCAATTTACTTGAAATGTTTTCAAACTATACAAACTTTATGAAACAATATAGCAACGCAGTTAAATGAAACATGTAGGATATGACATTTTAAAATGCTATATTGACTGTTTATATATGATCGAACTACTTTAGTGTGCGAGCAAATTGCCAATTGCGCGATCTGTTATTTGCATTTGTTTTAATTGGTATTGATTGCTTAACGTTGATACGCATTTGTATATTTCAGATTTGTCTTCATTATGCAGTTCAATGACGAACAGAATCACACACGGACATGTGCATGTGGTATAAGAGCATGAAACTTAGTTTTAGAATATTTCAATGCGATACGTATCTTCATTTACCTCTAAAAATCGTTCTACTTTGAATATATTCATTGTTGATATGTCATGCAATGGTTCAATCTTGAGATATTTTCGCATAGTATTGCAATAATACATCAATTTTTATTTTTAGAAGTAGATTTTAACTGAGTTCTTATTTGATAAAACAATTTCTTTTCCAGGTGATGTAGGCAACATTCCTCGGGGAATGAACTACACCAATGTTTACAGAATCATATTTAAAGGCCACTAAGAAGAGTAAACTTCGAAAATGCATATCAATTTTTACTGAATGTCGATAATTCTTGACTCAATGTAATTGGTTTCATATTGGTGTTATTGTATTCATAATATCAGATTGAAGGAAGTATCTGGAATATGGAGCTTCATATGCGCAATGGCTATTGTGGATGTAATATATATTTTTAAATATCAAATTTGTTTATTAGATAAATGCAATATTGAATTAATAATACTATATCGTTAGTTCTATGCCTTAAAACAATTATATCTTTAAAGAAGTTCAAAAGCTTGAAACTAACGATTGTCTGCAATTATTTTACGTAGAACTATTTATATTACTGAAAACTCATATTCAGTCTGCGAAAATGGCTGAATCAAATAAACTATTGGATCGGGCAGCGCAGCTGTGAATATGTTTTTCTTTTTTTGTAGCACCCCCCCCCCCCCACCCTAAGGTTTTTCCCCGCTTCATAAAAACGCAAAAGCAACTAGCCCCAGACATTTAGGTAATCTCTTTTACATCCTTTGCGGTCATTTTAATGAAGAAACTAGGGGGGTAGGCCGTCAAAGTTGGGGTGTAGGGGGTGGGTTGGTGAAATTCCGGAAGTTTTAAAGTTGCCATTTTGAAAATTTTATGCACGCTATAAGACTCAAACTTACAGAACATGTTAGAATCACCATTTCCCTTCATTATTAGCAAAAAAACGGACGAAAATGTGTTATCTAGAACTTTTAGAGCAAAATTTTGATTTTGTGGCCATTTTTGCCATGATGTAGTTTTGCCTGATTTTCCAAACCGAGAGTACTTTATGACGTCATAATTACGTAACGCCTTGGCCGATTTTGATGATCTTGATATCGTTTGTTAGGGGAGGGTCATACCTATCTATCAAAACCAAGTTCATAGGGGGTTCTGTTAAAAAATGTTATAGGGGGTGCAACAACCACCCCCCCCCCCTCGGAGAACGTGTTACAAAAATAGCTTAGGAGAACAAGGGTTAAAAATTATATCTAAAATGCAGTCAAGTTAGCTTAATCGGTAAGGCGCTCGTTTGCGGTGCAGAAGGTCCCGAGTTCGAACCCCGTCGGTGCCAAAAGTTGAGTCGGCTTGAAAATCCCTTGGACAAGGAACTAACTGCTATTTGTCTCGTGGAAACCCGTACGAAAATCCTGTCAGCGATGGATCAAGGTCCAGCGCCCCTAGGAGTTGTCGCAGATCCTGAAATGATGCTTAGTGTGGAATGGAGCTTACTTGGGCCACAGTGGTCAATTACTAATCTGGTAGGCATAGCGCACCATAAATTCCAAGTATTTATTGTTTTTAACCGCATGTAGCTTTATAATATGTTTTCGACTCCAAACATCATTACTTTGCATGTGCATGAAGTATTTCTAGCAAATTACAGCAATACTCTATTTTCATTAACACTGTAGCATACAAAATCACAATACATTACATATATTCAGTACAGAATTAACAATGTGATTCGGTAGATGCAATATAAAGCCATATGCCTGAAATTGACAAATTACCTAACAATAACAAATACTTAAAGGTGCAATTCATAATTTTGATGTGACAAAAACCTAACTTGTTTTCTAGCTAAATAAGAAAAAGAGTACATTATAAATATATACTAAAAATTTTACTTGATTCCGACCATTCGTTTCAAAGTTACAAGCTTTTCAACATTTTGATGATCCCCATAGGCTATACTGTGTTGTAATTACTTTCGGCCCCTGACAATAATTAGAAAATGACACATTTTCTCACTTTTCTCAAAAATGCAAGCACATATGAAAGAATGGTTTGGGGATCGTAACATATACCAGTTGACAATTCTTATAAGCTAAACAACTCAATTTTTATACAGGTGACCTTGAGGGTGAAAAGTGGATCATGAATTTCCCCTTTAAATATGGAGACTTACAATAATGTACACACACCCCCCACCCAACACACACACAAAAAAGCTACAACAAGAATCCCATCAAGTTACAAAAACAAGACATAAGAATTATTGAAGACAATTTTAGTATATACTTTAAATATACAAGTTTGTTTTTCTTTAACATTAGCAAATGGCATTTATGCTGAACAAGAGTAATATGAAATTATGTTTCCTCTTTGAGATGATGTGTAAGACATTTCTTAAACTTAGATATGCTGGTGGCTTCTTGTATTTCTTTAGGAAGTAAGTTCCAAAGCTGTCAACGAAGGGATAATACACTGGTCAATTTATGTATATTTTGACGACAGATACCTTTGTCTCTAGTGTTATAAATATGAGGACCTTTTCTATCACTAAACATATTATAATTTTTATGAAAAAACACTCTGCGTGTTTAAGGCCATTCAGGTCATTAATATTCTTTCTGACACTATAAGAAATATTTTCATCGATATACAAATACCCAACGCAACCTTTTTTATTTTGTCTTTTACACAAAAAAGTCAAAGATAATTACTTCAGTGTTCAAGCATACGCACACACTTATCATCTATGGCTGAATTTTATTTCTTCCGAAATATTTCTTCCTTTATACTGACATCGATCTGAGCATATTTGAAATTTGATTTTTGACACTGCAAAAGTAACACGACTGTATATATAGGCTTATTGAGACAATGTTATTCTGTAATTGGCATTTTGCATATCATTTCTTTACGATGAAATGTTTGGTTTTGTGTTGATAGACAAATTAGTATTTTCTTACCCATATGTCTTAACTGTTAACCGAATATCATTTGTCACTTTTGCTTTCTTTTGCCGAAATGAAACACAAGACAACTTGTTTTACTAGTTCTTCTTTAAAATGGCAATTTAAATCAAATATATATCTGTAACATTATCTCCCTTTGGGTGTTTGAATATTTTGAAAAGCACGAATTTTATCTGGATCGTCTTACCAAAATGGAAGAATGCTGCATTGAAATAAAGAATTCTGTTTCAACCCAAAGAAATAAGTTTGTTATATATGTGGATCGTCATATCGAAAGGTACCTTAATACCGGCATAGTACATTACGAGATACGGGCCATTGAAGCTAAGCATAGTTAAAAATCACGTCCAAGGTCGAATTTCTATTGTCATCAGAAAGGTTATTATTGAAGTGTATTCTATCATATTAATCAGGTTCCAACATCCAAAACATAAGATAAATGTATTAAAAACCAAGCTTAAAATCCTTTCTCCATTCAAGATTTACTAAGTACAAAACTTTAAACTTGATTTTCTCAGAACTATAGTTTTCCGAATCAGCCCGATGCCTTTTACAAATTTGGGTGTAACTTCGCAACCGAACATTCAATAACTAAAATCAAGGTGTCATTTTAAAATCTCAGCTTTCAGATGAGACCAAAAATTCAATTTTGATTTTGCGACCTTAAGGTGCCTTTTGATATGACGGGTCACATATTTGTTTCTTGCACACTAACGGTTGATAAAGCGTCTGTGTATTCTAATGTTAAAATACGTGTTGTTATGTTTACTACGTTCTTTTCAGAGTAAATGTATTCAGGAGAAAAGAAACAGAAAACACAAACTCTTTGTATGTGTTACATTCAATTTGTGTTTTTCAGATGATCTGATCTGATTATATTGGGAACGAACTATGTTATTTTTAAGCAATAAAGAAATTATTTAGCCGACTTTTTCTTTAATTATTTCCTGTTTTCCTAAAACATCGGCAGTTTTTTTTTTTTTTTGTGGTTGTTGTCCATTGTGTTGCTATTGTTTTTCAATCAAAATATAACGTCAAAAATGGTAAGTTCACCTTAGTAATATGAAAGAATAAAACAAACAAACAAATTATAAAATGCATAATTGCACCATTTATGAGTTTTATTAGGTTTCCCATTTGGTATTTCTAGGCCTGAAGTTTTACTAATCTCATAGGAGAATTTCATTTTCATACATACATTATCAGTTATATATGCTTAATATTAACGCAACGAAATGAGAATATTAAGCTTAAACTAATAAATCCCGAATGGCTCAATTAGTAAGCGACACAGATGGTTATTTTGCTCGCATTTGATAAGTATTATAAACTAGTTTAAACCATTAGAAAGAAATCGTTACCCGAAGAAGAGAACTCATCTAGTCAACCAATTATGTTAATAGGCGATCCAATATTATCAGTCATATTAATGTACAAGGGTCATTCAAAAAGTTTTCCCTGTTGTATCATAACTTTGGTTCTATCAAAGGTAAATACTTGAAACTTGGCAAAAATATAGCTAAGAATGTCACCTATACAATGTATAGTATACAAACTGAAAATTGTATCAGTATTTTTTCTTGATTTTTACAGGTAATCTGAAAACCACTGTAAGTTTTGGTACCCTGGAAACTGGTAAAATATGTGCAACAAATTGCCCCTTCGGCAATATCATTAAAATCACCAAATACAGTTTACAAAGAAATTGACCTTAATAATAAAGATGTACACATCTGGCGTTATGAAGCTTGAATTTTGATACATTTTTATATTTAAATACAAGGGGAACTGAATTAATTTGGTTGACTTAAAAATGTAATGTAGTACATTTAACTGTTGTTTTTCATAAAAATGGGAGAGGTAGATCCAACGGACAAGGCACAAAACACGTCAAGGATCAAATATGATACGGGAGGTTACCTAGATCATAATAATAAATTTGAGGTAAAAACAAAGTAAGCCAACTTGAAAAAATAACACAATATATAGGCCTAAATCATAGAAAGTGTGTATTTAGGCCTAAAGTAAATACAACAAGTAAAAACAGGAACAAAATGAAGACTCACCGAAAATTCAGATATACATATAGAACGGCACGACGTTTCAAGGGGATATACCCCTTTTCATCAGGCAAACAAAAACAAGCAAAACAAGAAAAGGCAGCAAATAATCTACATTAAACTATAATATAATGCAAAACATACAAATAAATCCTGAGAGCAAAAATGAAAAGTTACTTATCTTCATGAAATGCAGTCGTTTTTCACATAAAAACGGCTTGAAAAGGTCAAGAGGGTACAAAACATCCTTCAAAATATTGATATTCAGGGTAATTTTTATCAGGAACAATATTACTTCATCAGTGACAAATGACTTGCTTGACTGTTAGGTACACTTTCATTTCAAGTTGGGTCTGTAACTTAGATAATTCACCGTTTCCGGTGTACTAAAACTGACTGTGGTTATAAAGTCACCTTCATAATTTAAAATAGATATTGATCCGATTGTTTTCACTATGTGTAGGTGACATTCTTGGATATATTTATGCCAATTTTCAAGTAGCTACCTTTAATAGAATAATATTTTTTTAAACTTTTTGAATAACCCGTAATCAAACCATTGGAATATATAGATAACCATTCACAGATAACAAAGCAGAGGATCCGTTATCATAAGTAATTATAAAACAGCAACGGAGAATGTTTAAAGACGAGAAACACAAGCAAAAATCTACACATCATCGGTGGATTAAAGTATCCTTTTTGAATCGGAAAAAATTATAAATACACTCTGAGGTTTATTCAAAACCTCCATCAATGCTGAAGTTTGTTAATATTTAATGTAGATTGCTTAGCCCAGTTTACGTCTAACGGGCGTTGTAAGTACATGAATAGAATTTTAAAATCTAGTTCGACGTAGCATTTAGGGAATTCTTTAGCAGTAATTACAAATTTAGGTATTGTTGAATAGTGTTTTCATGTCATTTCCTAACATACTGTATTACGAAAATTCTAAGTGTTTTCTATTTTTTTATAATTGAATTACAGTTTGAAAAGTAACTATTCCAAGCATTTGAATACTTCCACTTGATGTTTAGAATCACGATTTCATCAATGCTTATTTGAAGGAAGAAAATCCTTAATGGTTTCATTTTATAAGCATCCTGTAGGAAGGTAACGGGATATGAGACAAAGGACACATCTAAATGAAGCCTTATTTGAAACATTAGCTCAGTGCTTAAGGTTATTTACTTTATACTGTGTGATCATTAGGGAAAATGTCCTAACTTGAACTTGAACAAAACCTGTTAATATTGACTGTAAATGCCTTTAGGATATCAATACAATCCGTATCTTTAGATTTGACGATATCAATTAACAATGTCAGCTTTTATTAGTAAGGGTTGTTTTGTATTCATCCGAGGAGAGTTACGGTTCGTTATGATTCCTTGCGATATCACCGGGGTATAATCATCGAATATAAACACCTCTTCGTCTGCCAATGTGTAATTTTTTAATGTACCAGTCGCTAGGAGAGCGCTACGAGAAGTAATATTATAAAATCTCAAGAAAGTACATAAGAAGCGTATTATAGTTATGTTGCGTGTTTGTTTGTCATTTTATTTGTTTGTCAGTTTGTTTTGTTATGTTTTCAATGAAATAGATTTAAATTTGATCGCACCATTCGCCATCGGGTAGTCAAAATACACTTGAATAAACTTATGGTAATAAGACTCAAGGAACATGACTCTCCTATCAAAGAAACACACCAATAGTGGTCATAATATGCCCAATGAGGACACTAAATTCATTGAACTCTAATTGGTTCACCAGACGTGTCCAAGAGGCAGCCTACATCAGAATATACAGAAGTTCTCTTAACCGGAACGGAGACTGTTACAAGTTACCAACGGTATAAAACCATCTCTTAACCCTTATTTCACTAAGCCATTTTTTGTAACACGTCCTCCGAAGGGGGGGGGGGGGGGGGTTGCAACCCCACCCCTATTTTATTTTAGAACGGAACTCCCTATGAACTTAGTTTAGATATGTATAACCCTCCCATAACCAACGATACCAAGATCATCAAACTCGACCAAGGCGTTACCTAATTATGACGTCTTAAAGTACTTTCGAATTGGAAAATCAAGCAAAATTGCATTATGGCAAAAATTGCCACCAAAATCAAAATTTTTGCGTTTTTTTGAAGCTGAGAAAAAACCTTATGCGCAACAACAACCCCCCCCCCCCTTCGGAGAATAAGGGTTAAAATGTGTAGCTCTTCAAGATCAGACTACCGTCTTAACACTTAAGGGAGGTGGGGGTCTTAGGCGTCCTACCACAGGTTTTACAGGTCCAACATCGCCGCTCCATGTAATTGTCAAACTTAACGCAGTGGGTCCCTTAGTGGCAAAGAAATTCAAATCGATCCAGTCGTTTCCGTGCTAATTAGCATAAAGTGATTTTTCGAGGGCGCTGTTCAAACTTGTTTTGCCCATAAAATCGAAACCGAATAACTGTTTTCTAATTTTATTTTTTCAATGTTATTGTACTTGCAATGTGCAAATTTGAACAAAAATTCATGCGAAAATTTCTTCGGGAACACGGTTTTTGAAATTTTGGCGGGAACATTTTGACGTGACACAAAAAATGGTTTTCCGGCCGCCATTTTGAAACGGTTCATTCGATTTTTGTTTTGGGATTTTGGTTCTTATCATTGAAAAATTCAGATTGGAAGGGTGTTTTAAAGGGACCTCCCCCCTTGGGCACCAACGGGAGGGAAATACCTTGGCAAAAACGTAATAGTCACGTGCCAAACCGGGAAATTCAATTCTTCTTTCCGCTGATTTTAATGCAAAGAACCAAACGCATGTAGACACTAGAATACACATACGCTTTAAGTTAGTCAGTATTGCTGGACTAACAAAGATGAATAAATTAGCCTAGTCCAGCATGCTGGACTAGTCTCATTTTACTTGCTTTACTAGTTTTAAGTTAGTCTGTTGACCAGCTTGACGTTAGTCCAGCAAGCTGGACTAGTTTAGGCTAGTCGCTTGACTAGTTATTAACTAGTTTTAAATTAGTCCAGATGGTAGACATCTTGACTAACATAACATTAGTCCAGCTGGATGGACTAATGTAACACTAGTCCAGCTGCCTTGACTAGCTTACTCAAACTAGCCGATCCCAAATAACTAACCTCAAGCTAGTCCAGCCAACTACACAAACCTAGTGCAATATATATGCATGCTATGTAGTTGCAGAAACACAGGATACAGACTTTTATATAGCTAATCCGTCAATAATGTAGAGAGAGGTTTAAGAGTGACATATGAGAACCACCAAAATAGTCAGTCAGCTGCATATAAACAAATGATATAATTCACGATACATCAGTAGTACATGATGGTGACATTTATGAGGTCTAACGACGGCACGGTGTTTCACATGTCTGTGCTGTCCACTATGTTGTCCTCAAAGACTCCACCTGACCAGGCTCAGTCTGACTAACATAAGCTATTCAAGCCAGCTTGACCAACTTGAAGTTGGCCAAGCTATTTTGTACCATTAAGGTAGTCAAGCCAGGCCCCTGACACTTTATCCCATATATTTCACAGCTCATTTGATTACTATTTCTAAATAATCGATGGTTAACGATTTTTGATGACGTCATATGTGGCTCTAATGGCGGCCGATTCAAAAAGGAGGATCCTGCTCAAATATCAATATATCCTGATATACCACAATAAATCGTCATTGATTCTTATTACGCTCAATCGGGAACAATGTGTGCATCATTGTTCATCTTGCGTCCGGGATATTGTTCACATCAAAGTGGCACCTTCACAGTACATTGCGTTTGATGGTCAAAGACTGGATCAGTCTAGCTGTCATAAATAATGTATCCAATTGACCTTACTGTTAGGCTGCTTTCAAGACCTTAAATATTAACGTTTTCGCCACACGCAAGGCTTTAAAAAAAGACTACTAGGCCTAAATTTAAAATAAATTATTTTAGGAGAGTGTGTGAATCAAAAATCCATCAAAAGTATTCATGGTGAAATGGTTATAATGTGCCTAATGAATCGGACAGATGTGGAGTTTAAATTCTTTGTTGTTGTTGTTGTTG
>JXSR01S060461.1:0-12889 GCA_000969725.1 Ophiothrix spiculata | reverse complement strand
ATCATGAAAATCGGCCAAGGCGTTGCGTAATTATGGCGTCATAAATTACTTTCAGATTGGAAAATAAGGCAAAATTGCATTATGGCAAAAATCAAAATTTGGCTATAAAACTTATAAATAACAGATTTTCGTCACTTTGTTTAGTAATTAGGAAGAGAAGTTATGATTCTAACATGTCTTGTAAGTTTGAGTCTTATAGCATGTGTAAATAATTCAAAATGGCGACTTAAAAAATTTCCGGGATTTCCCCAACCCCCTCTCCCTACACTCCAACTTTGACGGCCTACCCTAACCCCACCTTATGTGGTACCCCTCTAGTTTTTTATTCAACATTACTGCAAAGGATGTAAAAAAGAGTACCCAAATGCATTTGCCCGGTTTCTTTTGCGTTTTTATGAAGCAGGTAAAAACCTTAGACCCCCTCCCTTCAAAATTGAAACTTGGACAAAAGCCTATTACACCACTTGTAACGCAATCGAGCATATCGTCAAAACCATTGAACCATATCACTTGATTTTCATACACAAAATAGTCTATGACCTGTACATTATATTTCAATTTAAATTTTTTGATTTCATTGTATTTTTTCAAAGTTATAGTCCGTCAAAGCTAGGAGTTAATTCTTTCTGGGACACCCTGTACATGAAAATCCACATCTAGAAATGTATACTTTTATATGGGGTTACTTATCGGTTGCTGAGTTACAAGGCATACAATATTTCAGAAAATGAGGGGTTAACTGTGCCCTTAATACAAAACAAAACCCTTAGAATAATCCCAACCACTGAAATCTAATACTATCATCCATTGCTAAGGCAGGGTGCCATTTTAATTAAACCTACATAATCATGATTTGACAACAGAACATTGAATAACTTTTCTGTGCTATTTCCAAGTTGTTTATCAAATAACAACATCAAGTTCTGTGCTATTTCAACATTGTTGTGCTATTTCACAGGTGTATGACAAATAAACTAAAATAGGAATTGTCAACTACATCTTTTCCCTTGATGCAACACAAATAATCAATGCATCTCTTCATGGCTAAGATTTCCGCCCATCGTGTAAATTGAAACCATCTGTATATGAAATCACATCCAAACAGAGAAACGGTTTTACAGTTTCACAGGTCTTTGAAGTAACACAAACATTTCAATGTTTAAGGGAGTAATCTTCGTATCTAAAACCAATCAAACAAAATTGTCAAATCTCTTGTTTCCTCTATTTTTATTAAGCACAGATATTATTCATGCATGTATAAAAGCCTTGGCATTATCACATTTATGCTCCATTTGCATTTAATTCAAAGCAAATGTCATTACCAAAGAGCATTCTGGTTGAACGCAAGCTTATATTGACAAGGTTTTCATAATTATGTGACCAACATACTAGTGTATCTGCTGGAATTCTGAAATTGATTAGAATTTTTGCCAATTTCTCATGTCTTTCCTGTAATATTCTTTGTCAAGTAAAATCAGTTCAGCAGTACCAACAAAAATCTACCAAACTGCTAAAAATAAGATCTCAAGTAATCTCAGCAATCGACTTGACCTCTAGAAATTACTTTCATTTCCCATCAATTATTTATGGGTAAGTGAATATTCTCGCCATCAAATAACGCGACAACTTTGGCATCAGGTTGCCCATTTCCTTCAGTATAACTCTGCGCTGTGCGAGTTACCATGTGATCACTACACTTGATGTTGCACAAATGTCATGGCACTTTCAAAAAATGGTATATTGTGTCTATGTTGTGTTAACAATCGATTTAAATATATCATTTTATGCAAACTAAAAATTTATTATCATTTGTGTTATTACGAGATTCTACATGGCACATCTACTGAAGATAGCAGAAACTTTGTGGTTTACATTGAGTGTTTTTAGGACAAAATGCCCACTTGTAATATTGAACATTTTTATGTGTGATGGATCAAATATTATATTAGTCTTTGTCTTAAATCAATAAAAATTTATATTACTGTTTTTATGATTAATACTGTAGCATGTACAGATATGCAGGTCCAGATGTTCACAGAATAAATTTTGATTTAAGTGCATAGGCCTATAAAAAAATTCAGACAGAATTTCCTGTATTTGAGGTGTGTAATATAATGAAGAAATTTGATGAAATTTTGTAATATGTGGACCAATAGTAACTTGACATAAAGAAAAAATACCTCTTCCAAGTTTGAAACACAGAAGAGAATAGGACAATTATCCTTGTCTTGAATTGCATACATGTATCAGAAATCATTTCTTTGTAAAATTGAATTCATAGTTTACAAGAAAGCGTGCATCCAATTGTTTAACACAATTTGTGATTCAAATGTTTTGTTAAAATCATTTTAATTGAGACTAATTGAATAAAATTTTAAACATAGAAAGCTAGTTATTGTGAAGTGTACATCGTACATCTTAACAGTATTATGAATAATGCCACATATTTATGTACTTTTACAACAGTTATACTGTCCCAAGAGTGGTAAATTTTTCATGCGGTTTCGTGATATCTAGTATTTTAGAATGACTCACTCTTTCAATGCATGTACATAGTAGTATGTATATATACTTTACAAACCTAATAACAATATGGTTGCGATATTGTTGATAATGATAATAAGATAAATGATGTTAATTTCCCTGATACACTAACAAGCTTTTACATGTTTGATTAAGCCGACATTGCACATAAAAATTGAATCAATGTGCTCCATTAGACTGCAAATTTTATGATTCTGAAGATTTTTGACTCACATTTTGTATTCATAAGGAAATTTGTTTCCTCAATTTTAACACAATTCTCAGCTATGACATCACAGTCTCACAAATGTCTCTAAACCTCATATGCCTGCAGCACACACTTGAGCAAAGCGTGCCATATTTGAATGTCAAAAGCTTCTCAATATAATCTTCTGGGGATCATCATTGGCCACTGGCTACTTGTTCAATTAATCAGGCACCAAAGACAGATGTCAATGTTAAATTATCAAAATTCACCTGGTTATATCAGTTTCAAATTCTAGCATGTCTAGCAAAGAAAGTCATTATGGAAGCAAGCGTCATCAACTATCACCACGAGCCACTGGTTACTAGTAAAAATAATCATACCCATATACCCATATGGCATTCATACAATTTGGACAACTCTAAATAAAAAAAACCACATGTATTATTTTCCCATCTATTTTGCTGTACATGAGATGAAAAAGTATAAATTCACACAAAATTTCAAGTTTGCTGCACATTTTAATAGTGTAACAGTATAAAAATGAAATGAAATTGATTTCATCCTCGAATATTCAACATCTTTCACATTTATTGTTACATTGCAGACATATAATTCAACCTGTATTCCAGTTACCAGTCAGCTGCCGACACCAGTGTTTCCTGATTCCATTATTCATGCACTGAGTGGCTGTGAAATATTAAAATGGGTCAAGCAAGGACAGCGGAAAGAGATCAAGAATACCAATTAATGGTTCAATTTCCTCCATTTGGACCATACATGTACAAATTGTACATTTATTAACATCAGTGAAGTTAATTTCAATAACAAATACATATTCATTCTCATCAAAGTGCTCGTTAATTTGTGATTTTAGCAACTGTACATATTAGTAACAGCTTGATGTGTATACATGTATTTTGAAGATAAAAATCATACTGAATAAGTGGTGTTATTGATAAATCATTCATATATATCTGAGTAAAATAGAAAGAAATATACAAGAAAATTGCTAACCTGTCAATACTATACAACATTTCATATTTAAAGAGGGTAGCCAAGTCAAAGGTCAAGCACTGCTTTCCACAAGGGACCTCTATATACTGGAATTTTTTTAGTCCATTCTCCTAAAGGATTTTTAATCATATACTCTGACAACAACTTAAGATATGCCATCATTCTTTAATCTAAACTTACCTAACTAATGGTATTCAATATGATGTACAATGTGATGCAAAGCTTTAAAATGAAACATAAAAAGTGTACGAAATTGCTGTATGTTGAATGGATCCGTTACAAAATCAACGCGATTTATATTCCAATAGATTGCTTTTTATCTGCCGCTGTGGATTCTGTTAGATTGCTCAATGACCGTCCCTGTAGATCAAACAACATTGTTACCAGGTCAGTTGACTCATCATATTGATCTGAAAGACCAATTTAGCATTCCACAAAAAACATGATCATTGGTGGTCAGCAGTTTCTTGTACATCACCGTGAACTTAATTTGCTATCTACTGTTGAAATTGTGTTGGAATAGATAGGAACAAAAGTGTCAACCGTGTGTTGTGCTGTAAATACCAGGGTGCAAATTCAACTTTCTCATGATATAATGCATCCAAGTGACCTACTATGCAGAAATTCAGCACATAAAACATTTATAAAATTCTAAATACTAGCATCAAATATCAAATGAATTTGGTAAAAAAAATAAAATAAAATGCAGTTCAATTCAAAATACAACCGAGAAAGTTTAAAATATCATGAAATTGCACTTTATAGCAAAATCCCCTTCATCATCTTTCAATACAGATTCAGGAATAGGGCATATTGATTTTATAGGGCATATTGATTTTATCCATCTATAGTCAAATTCCTTAGAGCTTGCTTATTATATCCACAGATTTTTTAAGTATCTGAGAACCGCCTTATCCTACCTCAAGGGAAACCATACTAGTAACAATTAATATGAGGCCAAGGAACTCATTTTCTAAAGTACACACTCATTTGGGAATACACATCCATATAGAGTACCTGTAATTGACCATCACATTATACAATGTGTACTATAGCAAATTACATACAAGATAATTTAGCTAAAAGGGTAATGGCGCATGGTTGAATGTGAAAACAATTTATCAAATCTGCGGTATGATGACCGATGTTGACCGTCTGACAATGTGCGTGATTACGTCCAGTGTCCATCATCTACCACACTTGACCTGTGGCTATATATTAGATAGCATGTTCAAGTCACTTTGCATCATATGGTCAAATTGACACATGACAAATTGAATTTCATCAGCTACAGCTAGCATACTACCGTACTCCGTACTTACATAAATGTGTACTTTTCCATGGGCATGAAAATTTTCAAGGAAAGTAAAGAGAATGTAAACAAAAATATGGAAATATGTTTTTGGATTCCCCACTTCTCATATCCAGTACTCCTATGATCTTGTTATGTGCAATCATTTCTAAGTACACCAGCCTGGTAGAACTTAGAAAAGAAAGAAATATTTTTGAATACTTTCACCACTTTTGGGTTGCTGTGACCGTATGTGATCGCGATCGCTCCCCAAAAGCAACAATTTTCACTAATTTTGAGTTTTCGCAACAACAAATTTGTGCACTTATGATGTTGATTTTTTGACTAAAATAATGCCCTCTTTTGGGAAAAATGCCCGCCCGGAGCATTTATTAAAGACAATGCTGTATCTGAAAGGGGCATTGGACGAAATTTTGTTTGTAGATGATTTACACTTCCTAAGTTAGAAATTAACAGTCAATTTCCAGATATCAGGAAAATTTAGATAAAAACCTTCAAAAAAGTAAAAAAAAATTGAATTTTATTTTATTTGCGGATTTTGGGTATGATGCTATTCTCTAAACGTATTTATTGATGTTATACAATGAGAAAGCGCCAAAGATTTGTTTGTAAAACATTCCTTTCACATTATAGATTGCAGAGAAATCAAAAGAAATTTGAAATTTTCATTAGATCTCCTGAAAAGGCCAATTCTAGAAATTCAACTATAGAGGGCAGTATTTATCGTTGTCGACAACGATAATAAAAAATAAGAGAATATCTAAATATTTTGGTATAGGAAGAAGCGGACCTACGTCATACGCACCGGTTACGCAGCTCAGTGGTCTAAAAATAGCTCGCGTTGCATATCGAGCGCGGTGAAAACAATCAATACTTTAACCAGTGATCCCGTCATTTTCTTTCTTTTTTAGCCAGACGAAAATCTGTGAAATGATGAGCTGTTGTCATTTTGTTCAGACTTGAATACCACACATCTCATATGAGTTTGGAATCGAAATATTTTGTCCATTTGCTAAAATCAATCAAAGTTTCCGCGAGCCGGCATTTTCTCCGTTGAATTGAATGGGAAGTCGGTAAATGTTTTCACCGCGGTATTTGGGCAAACGTCCCGGATGTAAACAAAACGCCCGGATGTCCGCTCCTGCCTATATAGGGTTTGAATTTGACAATGAAACTTTGCATGCTGTCATTATTACCGCTAATACTTCAAATGATGCAAAAATCTCAAAATGTTTGGGGAAAAGTTTGGGGATGATGCTGAACTTGTCCAATGCCCCTTGAAGTTCTCATATTATTTTAATTAGTACACATTTAGCATAAAGCTGAATTTATCACCTAAAATGTTCTTAGCAACTTTTAGTGATTTTTAATTACAATCCACATGTCTGCATGATGCAAATCATGCAATGAAACAGTATCTGTGCAAAATCAAGATTTCTGATAAGATTGCATTGGAACCACCTGTCTCATTACATGCTCTACTAGAAGTCTGCCTGACTGCCCACACCAACTATGTAATGTCATTCAATACAATGTACATCAAATACTTTGCCGCCTGATCAAACCATATGCATCTGATCATGCAAAATTCATTTAAAATATTTTTTCACATCAAATCATTTCTTATTTTAATAGTATTCATATTTTGATATTTCCTCTGTTGTCTTTCAGAATCCTAAAATCAGATAAACACATAATAAGAGAGAACATTAGCGTGCACACGGGCAGGCCCGGAACAAAATCAGAACATGTTATCTTTATTGAAATTGAAAGCTCTAGCTAGATTGTTTTATCTAATGATTCCAAGTAATATGTATACATTATGTAAACTTAACGGAAACTAAGTGCCATCCCATAAATCACCATAATCACAGTTTGAATGGGTGTGTGATGTCTTCTTCTTGTGCCATTTGCAATTACCAGCACTTTAACTTGTCCATTCCAAATGTAAATAAAATTAAAAGCTTTTAATTATTCAAAATATCACCTTCAATTTAATGATTTAAAAACACTTAGCATGTCAGAATTTTTATGAGAGTGGATCAAAGTTTCTGACAGAATGAAAAATTAGTCATAATAAGTACTTCAGTATAAACTGTCTTACCAATTTGCACTTGGAACTGTCAGTGCCATAATATTATACATCATACATAATATTATAACATCACTTTGCCACTAAAATAATAAGTTCTCTTCTATAATAAATGTGTGCTTGCGACTTGTACTGTAGATAAGTCAATATTGCAGACTAATTTGCCATCTTCTGAAGATAACACCATTTTCCAATTTTACTATATTCTGAAGATATCATTATTTTCCAGTTTTTGCTATCTACTGAAGAAATTTTTCAAAATTTTTGCCAGACGACGATGGCCATGCCTCCTCACAAACAGATATCCCGCCGCAGTATCAGCAGTTTAATATCAATACGTAGACAAATAAATCCTCGAATAAACTTGAATTACTTTGCTATGAATGGGGTTCATGCGTGAACCCCAACAGAATTAGAATAATATAATAAAGTCTGTCACTATATGAGCACTTTTATTATTATTTGAATAAAGGTAAAAATATGAGTTTTGTATTTTTTTCAATATCAATGCGCCAATAGAAAGGCACGTAAAATATACCCCGAATTTGCGTTTTTCGAAATCCCTACTCCATAAATTTAGTACTTAGCTTCTTCTAAATCGCTAGGATCCCGGCCGCCCCCGCCTTATTTTTGCTTTCTACTAAAGATATAATTATTTTCCAGTTCTGCTGTAAAATAACAATATCTTCAGTGGGCAATCTGTAATCTAAAACTCTAAATTTTACATCATGACCCATATGGGTCATTCCAATCTCAAATGTCACAAACGTTACCAAAATGTTACATGTTCTTGACCTTCAATTCCAATGAGTTTTGAATATGTTTCAGGTATTCAGCAGCCCATGACGATAACTCAAGCTCATTCAAATTCAAGGGCAGGATCGTGTAACATTTTGGTAACGTTTGTGACATTTGAGATTGGAATGACCCATATGTAATTTTTCACAATCATTAAATCATTTCTAATACAAAGAATATAATAGCAAAAAATGACTAGGACAAGTTGAACAATTTCTTATTAATTTTTCAAAGAAAGGAGAAGCATAGTTTAGACATGACAGTAAGCTTTGCTGTTCAAGTACAAACTGAAATTAAGTTCACTGATAGAACAGATACACCTTGAATAGAGATTGTGTTTCTGTAATTTAGACAAGTGATGCTTGTATGCATACTGCATCGTGTACATGCAGCCCTTTGCAGTCAAATGTTGTGGATGGTAAACTGAGATATTCATGTCTGATCAAAACTGAAGGGGAAGAAGATTCATTTCCTACCAGTGGTTTCTCTTTACATGTAAACAACACTATTCAGTTAGAAAATAAAAGGGAAGAAAGTTGTGCCATATAAATTGGTAGCAAGCATTAAAATCTCTGAAAACAAGCAAAACTGCTAGGAAATATCAGATTTGTACAATCATTGTTACAAAAGACATATTTTTGACCTTTTTCAAAATGTTAAATTTATCTGCATACAATTACAATATAAAATAAATCTACATCTTGGTCCAATATGGGGAAAATTTACCAAAACCATTTTTTTTTTTAAATTACATGACATTATACATTCCTGTTTTCTGTTCTCATTCAACCTGTGTGATATGCTGATGTCACATAAAACAACATTTGATTTGACAAATTTGATGCATATCACGCTACAGTCAGTCATTACCACATCACAGAATGAGGAGCATTGTAATGCATAATTTATTGGTAAAAAGAAGGTCACTACATACTCAGAAATAAATTACAGATAGATCTGTCAATATTCTACAGAGGTTTGTATCTGGAGTACAAAATGAACTAAGAGCGACTGACAGACATCCAAAAACCTTCACTTGTGACTTAATTTGATGATGAGGATGAAAATAATGACTATGAGGATGACAGATAATGATTTGATGAGAAAATATGCAAATTTGCAGGCCAACCTATATATTTGATAGTCATAGAATTTGAAATCTAAATGTTGATTTTTTATGGTTAGCATATAATATATGTATATACAATATTGGTTGGCCATATTCAATAACTTTGCGCTCATAATGACCTCTCACCATCTTTAACATTAATTTATGCTTTTTTTATTTATCATGATGGTTTTTAAAATAAAACATTAACTGAAGTGAACAATTTTTTCATATGGCCACCCAACCCAATATTGTATATCCTATTGCCCAGATGTTATCATTGATTAGCAATAATATAACTCTTACTAAAAGCCTACAAGCAAACTCAAGCAAATACAGTTGAAGATGTATTAAGACATTCCTAAGATAAAATATTATGAAATCAGATAGTCCAATAAATATCACAGCTAAAGATGCAACTCATTAAATTTCCCTTCCACTGACCACAGAATAGAACGGGATGAAAGGATGCGTCAAAATAGCCGTAGGTCATCTTGGTTGATGAACTTCTCATGCTAGTGGTCGGACTGTAAATAGGATCAATTTTAGCCAAGGTTACACGTGTCTTACAAACCTTTTGACATTGGAATAAGATGTGAAATTAAAACACTGCTGATGGAGACCTCTAGGTTGGTTTGCTGTTATCGGTAATGGATTGCCCAGATGTTATCATTGATTAGCAATATAACTCATACTAAAAGCCTACATCCTTTGGGTTGAGAGTACTGTCGTGAATGCATTTTGAAATGCTGCATTTGTGTGCAACATTGAAGTAAATTCATTTCATGGTGTGTGTTTCTTTCCATAAATGTTGAGCTACAGGCCCTACCTAAAAGCAACAGGTTGTACACATCTACAGGTGTTGTGGAAAACATGCATGATAACAAACTACATGATTTTGTTATTTTGAATTCTTTTTTTTTTCCATCTAAATAAAGATGACGGCTTATCTGAAATTCAATATACATGTAAGTCCAAAATGTAGAGCTGATCAAAATAATACAGTGTTGTGTAAACTTAAGTGTAAGACTTCAGAATCAAAGATAGCCCTCTAGGTACAATACTATATTACTTTGCCCCTTCCCTGAACCCCATAAGATAACTTCTAGTCATAGCAAGGCATGGCATACAAGCACTCTTCAGCTGCGATGACTTTTTTTACCTCCTAAATATATTTACTATCTTAAGTAGATAACAAATCAGACCAAAGTCATATTAGATTAGAATCACAATCAAAAAATTAACTTTTAAAAAATGAATTGATCATCTTCAGTAGATAAAAGGACAAACTTGTTTAATTTTAGAACATCCCCTCTCTCCAATATTACATGTACTTATTTCACTGAAATTTAAAAAGGTCAATTTCACACTTGCTACACATATCAACACTTATAGACTGTTCAAATTACAATGCAACTTTCTTTCCTTACCAAACATTTCAGGTACCTGTATGCATAATTGAATACATACAAATTCAAGGTTTTGTCTTTGATTAGGATAAAAAATTCTTAGGTGGATATCTTTATTTTATTACAGAATGTAACAACACAAATAATTGTTTAACTTACCAACAGTAGATATCTTTACAGACCAAATGGTAAACATTGAGATCCAACAAAATGTGGATTTTGCCAAATACTAAATTGATCATCTTCAGTATCTATAGCAAGATAATGTATAAGAATTTTTTTGTCTTCAAAAGGGTACAACTTACTAATCAAAATTTTAATGTAAAATAGAAAACAGTTAAAATGATATTCTAAAGTGTTTTTCTTGTTATAACTTGTTGTAAATTGTATATAAGTATGATGGAAAATATGGAACTTTTTCAAGGCAAATTTGTTATATAAATTTAACATTAGCAAATAACAATAACAAAACACATGGCAAATTTCATTTTATCAAGGTTACTTCTTCCTCATATCAAATCTGCAATTTTAAGCTAGACTAGATCTCTGTATACCTGTTAAATTTTCATACCATTATTTCTATTTTTGTATCAGCGATATTAAAATGTCTGCAGCTTTCATCAGCATGCATAGAATTTTGTTTCCTATGATATTGACTGATAGAGCAAAGGCATAAATATATTCATATAATTTCACATTTGTAATAATCATTCATATTTTGAAATTGATTTCAAAAGATACCGTGATGAATATTAACAGCATATGTCTGTGTTTTTATTCATAGCGTTATGCTGATGTTGATAGCAAAATGTGCAGGTGAATACATGCTGCATGCAAGGCAGGCAGTTTATGCTGTGGCTTCATTTGTGAAAATTTTACTCATTTTGTGAATAATTGTTATTTGTTGTTTTAAATTTATTTGTAATTGTTTCAATAAATAACTTTATCAGCATATGTTTAATTCCACTAGACTATCTAATAATGAAAATGTTATGCCTGACAACAAAAAAATTAATAAATACTGGAGTTGAAACCCAAAATTTAAGTAAAGCCAATAATAAAATTTGAATCAATTTATAAATTTTATTTCAAATTGTTTTAATTTTATTGTTGGACTTCCCAATGTATCCAATAGATAGCATGAATTCACATCTAGTTATCTATGCCTATTAAACATGCCAAAATAATTTCCGTTTTAAACATGACAGATCTTGAGATTCGAGTACTTTTAAATATGTATCATGTAAGCTTAATTTGAATTCGCATACATTTTCAATATAATTATGAATTGATTTTCATTTTCATTACCGAGACCAGGCTGAATATCAATAATGTAAACACACAAACACGACTAATTTAGCATGCACATTTAATAAATCAACCAAAGTGGTCATTAATCAATGGGTAGATATGTAGCAAAACCAAATTAATCCTGTTGACTGATTGGAGATTGACATATGAACCAATTTAATATCAAGATGTGTTGGGTTGCATACAGTCGACTTCAATGATCAACTTTAACTAACAGTCGTTTTGCAGTGCAAATGTTTCTTATTCTAGAATTCAGAACAATATTCAGTGGATAAAAATGGAAACAATTTCTTTAATAAGAGTAATTCTATTCATCTCAATATTAATACTCAGGGGGAATTTGTAATCTACTTCAATAGTTGTGCCAAAAGTGATTTTTTACTTTTATCAGTTACTTTGTACCATAAGCTGTCCATTACAACTTGTTGGCAAAATTGTAGAGTCGTTTTTCGTCAAATGAGGGCGCTTTTCAAAATGGCCTCCAAAATTGACTAAAATGCATCAATTTTCAATAAAAATGTTATCATTCATTGGTTTATAAGAAAGTAATTGAATTATATATATTAAATATACCAGCAGGTGGCTTGTAAGACCAATTCCAAAAAGTTAAGGCTTAAAAATACACCTGTCCACACACATAGAGGGCGCTTTTTATCTTAAAAGTTAATTAAAATAAACATCATTTTTTTTTAAATATATTTAATTCATGTAACATACCATAAATGGTACTAAGAAGAATAATTTTAAATACTCAAAAGGAAATAACATTACAACAATATAATTTACCTCCTAATTGTATTCTTAGCTTGTATCATATTCAATATAGAGCCTTAATGAGACCCAAAATGGCCGCCAAAATACAATTTTATGCACAAAAATGGTTTGATGTGACTTTGAAATATTATCAAAAACAGCAAATGTTCAATGAAAAATGGCTTTGAGGGTAACCAGATGAACATTTCATCCCTGATAAGAGTGTTAGGATATTTCAACTCCAATATGCAGCTTGTCTGAGATCCAAAATGGCTGCCAAAATACGATTTTTAGGTACGAAAATGAGTTAATGTGAATTTGAAATGGTATTAAAACACCAATGTTGGAAATAATCGATTGA
>JXSR01S060458.1:0-23107 GCA_000969725.1 Ophiothrix spiculata | reverse complement strand
CATGCATTTACCTTTCAAATGGTGAAAGAATGGTGAGGATTGATAATGGCATTGCAAAGATATGCTTACTTCAATATTATGGTATGAAAACAGTTCTGTCCAAATGCGGCATTCCTCGTCAAACATGTAAGTACCAATATCTAATTGAATTAACTGCTTCGGTGATCTGAAGACTATCTCAGCCAGGTTTACTTACGTATCATCATCAACCACATTGTTCCAGGTCTCCGCAGGTCATTACAACAACAAGAATTGACCATTTCGCAGAGTGTGGCTTATGCAAGGTGGTGTTCCTGCTCACTGTGCCTTACCCGTACCCAATTGCCTACAAGAGTTGTTTGGCAATCATGTGGTTGCAATAGGACACCAAGTTGAATTGTCAGCCAGTAGCCCCGATCTCTCTCTACTGGACGTTTATCAATGGGGTACAATTAATCAAAGAGTTTACAGAAAGGGCCCTCATGTCAATCTTCTACAGCTTCGCATCACTGAAGCCTTTATTTAACAAGATCAGGCGCACCAGAAAAGCAAGACGTGCTTAAATATGGAAACAAAAGCTCAAAGACGTGTGAAGCTTCAATGATGCCTTGTCGACGCACCACCTCGCATAAACCACACTCTGTGAAATGGTCCATTCTGTTGTTGTTGAAATAACATGCATAAGGAAACCTGCCTGGCTGAGATAATCTTCAGATAACTGAAGCAATAATTTCAATACGATATTGGTACTTACATGTTTGACGAGGAATGCCGCATTTGGACAGAACTGTTTTCATACCATAATATTGAAATAAGCATATCTTTGCAATGCCTTTATCAATCCTCACCATTCTTTTACCATTTGAAAGGTTAATACATGATCTATTTAGAAATAAACATTATTTACTTCAACTCGCCTTTGTTCTTACAATATGGCTTCCATCTAATTATTGCACTTTTATTGACTCACCCGGTATAGATCATCAGCACTATTCAGCAGTCATTGTTGATGGGAGTAGCAAAGATATATAGGATACAATTATGTGCATACACTCATTCTTGTGATTACCCTCTCAACACATTACACAACTTTTTTTATTCAACAGTTCCTTTGAAATATTATAATTTACTCTTCTGAACGTAATTCTAATGACTTTTTTAACACTTACACAAACTTTATCAATATTAACTAACAGACCCTTGATAAAATTCCAAGAAGTGTTTAGCGTGTGGATGGCTTATCAATTCCCTCGACTTAAGGTGGCTTAGCACAGATGCGGTGTCGGACACAAGTGAGCTGATTTCAGCGGTGTTGGACACAATTTCAAAGTATTTATCCCGGGCTTTTAGCGTACTGTATCTTGCGCTTTAATATAACGCGATCTTACACGTGCGTCATTTTTATATTCACGCATAAGACCATGCGCGTTACTCCTGATGACGCAGGGCTCAAAGCGCACAGTGCTTAAGGTGTTACTCATTGCTAAAAAAATGCCAATTTTTTGCTTGATTTTGCTTAATATCTCAAAAAGTAAGTCAGTGACCATATTTTTTTATTACGTTTTTTTAAAGAACTATATAAGGACCAAAACATATGTGAAAAAGAGAGAAAAAAATAGAGCCGTTTTTTAATTATAAGTGTTTTTGTCCGATTTATTTTGATTTTACCATAGACGTCAATGGTAAAAAGTGGTAAAATATAGTGTTTTTGAAATGGATTTTTCTCAAAAACTAAGTCGGTGACCCCTATAAGTTTTTATGTATCTATTTCTGTCTTTTTTGTCAAGTTATAGGTGTTATTTTTTCAGAAATTTTGAGAAGTGCTTATCAATTCAGCGGGTAGATGGCTTATCAATTCCCTGACTTAAATTCCGGAATAAGTTAAATGGTAATAGTGAGGTTTACTGTAAGTTTTATATATCTATTTTTTATCTTTTTTGTCAAGTTAAAGGGGTTATTTTTTCAGAAATTTTGAGAAGTGCTTATCAATTCAGCGGGTAGATGGCTTATCAATTCCCTGACTTAAATACCGCAATAAGTTAAAAGCTAATAGTGAGGTTACAAGCACCATTCTGTGAATCTTGTGTTTAACTCCTTATTTTCTCCTGCTCTTCATATGATTTAGATGAAGTTATTTTGACGCTATATTTTTGGTTAAAAGAGTTCACAATTAATCAAGAAAAGTTGCTTCATTTTGAGTTTTCGGGTGTTTTTAGGAAGCCATTTTGTAAAGTAAGTCAATGAGAAGCTAATTTGTGGTGTGTCGCCTGCAAAGGTGCATGAATTCTTAACTTTGAGAGCTAAAGACAATACAAACATGCCCATTGAAAATAAGTGGCTTCTGGTACAAATATTTACTCGCTAAATGTCAGGATAGGACTATCGTACACCATATCCTGGATTGGAAACGAAAAACTTGTCTCCAAACCTCCATGGGCATTGATCGTCAAGGACGGGGTACATATCATTCCCCTCTTCTTTCTGAACACTAGAGTGAACAATTCTGAAAGCTCCCTCCTTCTTACATACACACACTTCCATGAAATATCTTAGAGGGCCATTAGGTTTGTTTGAGGTGTCTCAGGACAAATTATGGCCATTTCAGATAGGATGCACTGATCACTCTGATCTTTCTAGGCCAAAATAATAACTTGCACTTTTACTGTTTACACTTGAACTTGAACTAAAATGGTAATGTTGGACCATGGATTAATACATGTTTTTTCAGCTACTCCTATGATGAAACCTTCTACAATTTTAAAGGAACTTTACACACATGTTGACTTATTTTTCTTCAGCTAAGTTAATAGTAACAATGTCATGATTTGGGCCAAAATAGCGAGTAGAAAATCATTGCTTTGGGATTAATCTCTTTTAATTAATATGAGAAGACCAGAGGCACATGTCATATTTCTTTCACCTCAGTTTCTTTTTGAATTCCATATTGTATTTTTAACAGTCACAGAAATTATACATTTTTTTTTTCATTCCAAGAAACAACTTCATTGATGAAATATACTCTAGCAATAGTGATATTTTTTCAGGAAAACTGAGGGATCCTGTTGATTTTTTTTTTGTAGGAAAACTTTGGCATCCCATTGAATATGTTTAGTTCAGGTTCCCTATAAAATACAGTTGAGTGATAAGCACTGGTCAGAATACAATGCCAGTATTTATCTAAAACATGCAATTTCAGGTTTAGGCACAGGCTTCTTAGTGGTGATGATGATGAGAACTGGCCCAATGATGGTTTCTATACCACGTAGTACCAAATCAGTAACCAGGGTGGTGGATTCATGGTGGTGATGATGATGAGGACTAACCCAATGATGGTTTCTATACGACATAGTACCAAATCAGTAACCAGGGTGGTGGATTCATGGTGGTGATGATGATGAGGACTAACCCAATGATGGTTTCTATACGACATAGTACCAAATCAGTAACCAGGGTGGTGGATTCATGGTGGTGATGATGATGAGGACTAACCCAATCTATACGACATAGTACCAAATCAGTAACCAGGGTCCTGAAACTCAGTAACATGAAAATGAACAAAGTGACAAAGGTTAGGCAAAAATATTGTTTGTTTTCCTCCATGTCCTGTGCCTAATTTTGGAGCACTGCAATTAAAAAGTTTTTTTACTGTACTACTGTGCTAGTAAAGATGTGGACAACAAACCATGTTTTATTTTGTTTTGTTTGTTTGTTTTTTGCCTAAGCAGATATTTTGATATTGAGAGTATCCAAATCAGTGATAATAAAAATGAAAAAACCTTGGATCTGGGATAAAAATGTACATTGTAATTTAGTCTGTTCAGGACAAAAATATCAACTTGATAATCATCTTTTTAGACTTCCAAAGACATGAAAGACAAAACAATAACATTTGCAGTCATATTTCAACCAGACTGTCAAATTTGATGATGACTTTTCAGATAAAATCACCGCAGTGGTAAGATTTGATATAAAATTTTATTCCAAGACCATCAAACCCAATGCACAAATCATGAGTATGCATAGATAGATATAAAGCTTTAAGACCTTCCAACTTGTGTTACTTTTATATCCACCCATCTTTTCATCATTTGCTCTCATCAATCTGACACTCAAAACAACTGAAATGAAAATGGCACCCTGGCTGTCTGACTTATGATGACCCACCCCATCCCTTGATAGTACTTGCCAATGCTTAATGAAAACAACTCAATGATGAGTTGCAAAATATATTTTGAAAAAACAACATTTCTTTTGAAAAACTTATATATGGCAATTTTTGCTTGTTACAGGCTTTCTACAAAGCAAAATTTTGCCTTGGAAAAAACATCTTTCACTATGATATGCAAAAAAGATAATACTTGGAGCAGCTGGTAGTCAGATCCCAGATCACACCATCAATCCACAGGTATACAATGTAGTGAATTCTATTGACAACTAGGCACGTGGCTGGCACCCGCCAGATTAATTTGTAACCTGAATCCCAGAGCACAAGCTAGACAAATACGCCCCTCTGGGTCTCAACTTCTTTCAATTCTACACCAGTCATACTTGTCTTTAAAAAGTTTGGATAAAACACATAGGAACCTTCCCATTATTCCATTTTTGGTAAAGGAACATTACTCAAAGTTACCCTTCTGGGTGTTAGCCTTTTTACAGAATTGTTTTCCAGTCATTGTTTCTAAAAGTTTTGGTATATAGGAAGAATATAGGCAGTATCCCAAAACGTTTCTAAAAACATGCAAACTGATCAATGGAAAACAGCGTCGCTGTGGGGCAATACAAGATCAATTCAAAACATTAGCTTTTGTAAACGACTGTTGAAACTTTTGGTTTCGAAGAAGATGAGTAATTTTCCAAGTATCTTCCGACTGAGAATCTTAGCATGTGACTGATGCACAGGAATGTAAAGTAATTTGGAAACAAATATTAGACATAAGAGATGGGTGTTAACATTTGTGAATTATACTCATTTCAGAAGCTCATAATTTGGTTATTGGTACAACAGTTTGGTTATTGGTACAACAGTAGTGACATCAATACATAGTATCTAAGTGTATGAGTCATAGCTGTGTTCAGCTTTCTCTCCATTTGAAAGTAATTGTTTATCCTTTTCTTGGTTGATGGCAACTTTCTTTCCTTGTCATGATAGAACTTGGTTACAGTTATTGAAACTTGTTTTTGAGATATTTATGAAGTGCTGTAAAATGCTAAGACATAATATACCGGTACTTTGATGTAATCTTTGATTTTCAGAGAAAATATAATACATCTTGATCAAACCTGAAATGCTGGCAACCACCTTGCATGATAGCCTCAAATTATCTCTCTCTCTCTTCATTCACCCATAAACACTTTAGTGTCTATGATTCACCAGATATAAATAAGTACCACCCATTACCAGATCTCTGGAATCAACACCAGATTTGCACGCTTCATTTTGTCCTTCATACTGAATCAATCTGTCTATGCCCTCCCAGAGCTCCAATGCTATAAAATGTTATGATATACCAACACTGTAAATTATTTAAGTAGCCGCAATATTTACAGATTTACCCCAGGAAATAGCCCAATATTTAGTTGAACAGTATGAGCCTCTTAAAGTTTATGCAGGTTAGGTGTAAAATGTTGAGTTTTGGTAGGCATAAAATTAAAAGACAAAATTCATAATTTGTTTTTGTAAGAAATATCACAAAGAGTTTCCTACTGCAGGATGTTGATGATATTCTTAGGCAGAATTCAACAGTCTTCTTTGTGTGTGGGAGGGGGGAGGCAATTTAGCATCCAGCCACACCCTCATGGATACACTAGTGAAAATTGTAGTCATACAATAATATTATTAAAATTGGAATGCCAACTTACCAGAATGAGGTAGTTCCTTCTGTCTGCTTCTAAGCTGAAAGTATAAAAATATAAATGGTTTAATAATTATTGTACATTGTTTACATGCAGAAAAGTCTATTTAGAACTAGCTGTAATAATTTCTGACAATTGCATAATGTATTTCATCTAACCTTAGTTTAAAAAGTCACATAAGTTAAACACCTCTACCTTTATTACCCCACAACGTAAAATTAATGAAATGTTAGTATAACAACAATGAAAAAAAGCATTTTCTACCTTTATTACCCCATAACATAAAATTAATGAAATGTTAGTATGTGAAAGCAATATATTATTAAAATCGTTATTATTGTACTACACTAAAGTGTAAATGTTAAATATGATTAAAAATGAACTAATTGGATTCAGATCAGTGATCATAAACCAATGTATTTAATATGAATATATCTCTCTTAATAAACAAATTGGTTAAACGTCACAAATATATAGATTCTAAACCATGCAAGATGGAGGCCAAACTGTAACCATGCAAAGCAAAATGATTATAATAGGCAAAGTCAAAAGTGATTTACAACAACAAGATTGCGGTGTTACAAGAAGAAATCTCCCACCACCTGGCATAGTCCAGAAATGATGCACACAAACGCACCAAAAACCACCTTGGTGCTTGATTTTGATGCTAAGTTTTGATGTGCAGTTCATCTACGTACAGACTTAACCCGGACACTTAATCAATTTCATCTCTTCAAATTCCATTTTCTGCTGCCAGTAAAGATTGGATAACCACACTCTTTACGGGAGTGTGGTTAATAATTGGACATTTTTTCTCTCACAGTTACATCAATACAAATGGTAATGATAATAGAGTGATCCACTGGTTGTGATATTGTCAAAAATGCATCATACATATGCCATTACTGTCACCAATATCACCATTTTTAACATTTAATAATGGCTAACATAAATTATTAAGTCAATATATACAACAGATTTATTCAACTTGCGGTCACTGATAACTTATATATATTTATATACATTTCCAAATTTCAAAACTTACCAGAATGTTCAGACATAATATTTTTTACATAAACCTGCGATCGCAGCTATATATATATTTGAGTTCCCCCCCCCCTCCCATGGCCATTTATTATATGTATTCTTATAGTACGTCAGGAAATTAAGTCAACTACAAGTCCGTCTTAGGTGGAATAATTAAATATTGATAATGATATTAAATGCAACTATACAGACATTGTAAATGGCCAAAATGCTTACTTACAAATATGATTTGAAATTTGATTAATTTAATAGTGATAGTGGTATTGTAAATTATGAAACCTTAGGGAACTCAAAAAGGACAGCCAGAGGTGTTTTTTCTTTATCAATGTATTTATGAAAAAGAAATAAACATATTCTGAGAACATAAGTTGACATTTTATGACTGACTTCAGGGTTCAGGAACCATCTTATGTTATAACAATGAGCTATTTAATTTGGGGGAATTTTAAAACACAAATTGGTGCCAGAAATCATAAAAAACATCCAGTTTTTTGAAGTACAGTAACAAACAGACCAAATTATAATTCCAAAACTGCAAAATTATTTTGACTTGTTTTTTCTATTTTATCTATTTCAACATAAGATAATTTTTAAAAATGAAAAAAAAAAAACCTTTCCAAAAGTTGTTTTTCTCTCATTACAATTAATAGTTTTTCACTTCAATATCCGTTAAATGTCACATCTGTTGGGCTGAAGTGGTAGAAAAAAAACAAAAAAATTAAATAAATAAAAGCACAAATAAAAATAACCACCGAACCATTCATTATCATATGTTACAACTAATTGCTCACAATTTTTTCATTTTCCCATTAACCCTAAGCATGCTGTATGGTGCATACTTAATTAGAATCACTTTAGACTATATTGCATTAGACTTACATACCAGCATCCAGGGGGTTAAACAACTGTAACATAGTGGAACTAATAAAACATTTGTATTCATTTCTTGTAAACTATTCTTTTAATCTTTTAAAAAAATCTAATTTATATCAATAGGCAATTAAAACCAAACAATTATATTGTTTTTAAATGTACCAAGTTCATATTCAACTCCAATTATATTATTACTGAATGAAGTGCAACAAATTTGGGCATTCAATTTTCTTTGAAATTTGTTATTTTTCAAATCAAATTTACAATATGCTACCATTTCTAATGTGTAATTTTAAGAAACCTATTTGTTGATTCACTTTTCAAACTTCTATCCGTTGACTGGCAGGTTGCTGTATGCTAAGATAAACCTCCAAAATTTACTGACTCCAATAGAACTACTTCTTGAAGTGACCATTTCTACAAAGCCCTATATCCGTCATCTTCAAGCATTTGTCTAATTATTCATACAGTCCACTTAGGATTATTTTCATTTCAACCAAAATACCTCATTTTAGGCAGCAAATTTAATCATAAAATACATCCTATTTTCCAGGCATCAAGTCCCCACGGACATCTTGACAATTTTAGCTAGATTTTTCATCCTCTTTTCAAGTTGTTTTCCTATGTCTATCCATCATGCATAATTCATAATTCTCTGCTACTATATCAATGAAAATCAAGCAATTGAATACGCTAGAATAAGAACATCCCAACTCCATGTGCTGCCTTCTGTTAAGTTATGTAAAATATAAATGCATATAAATCTCGGAAAATGCTTTCAATTCGCTAGAAAGCATTTTCATGTCTTTATCCCAATCATAGTCTCACATTTGACCTTGTAGTTGACTTTGTTAGACATTGTTAGATACTTTTCCTAGCATATAGTTGCATAGAGGAGCTCATGGAGTTGGGATGTTCTTATTATGACTGTTTAATATAGCAAATATGTACTATTACAATTATCTAACAATGTCTAAAAAAGTAAACTACAAGGTCAAATATGACACTTTGATTAGGATATTGACATGGAAATGTTATTTTAGTGATGTGAAAGCATTTTAAGAAATTTGTATGCATTTATATTTTATTAATATGATTAACAGAAGGCAGCTATGGAGTTGGGATGTTCTTATTCTAGCGTATTCAATTATTTGAATTGAATGGAATTGGTTTTGTTGACTCAAACGCTGTAAGCAATTATTGCTTGGCATGAGGGTTAATATGATGGCACTCTGGCTAGAGCAGGGCCAGAGTATGGTAACCAGGTCTAATCATAAAATACATAAATGATCATTCAGGGGTGGCAACTTGAATCAGTACTTACCACCTTCCACGGTTCAAGATCAGTTAGTTCTCACAGAAAGCCTTGGTCAATATTTAAGATAGATGCAAATTTCAAGTTTAGGTATGCATTAATTCCATTACATTTCATCAATAAAACAAAATGCTGGCCTGGCATGTAAATGTAAATAATATAATAAATCTGCAACTGTAGTTTGACCTAACTCAAAAAAGCTCCATTGACCATATATTTTATCCATTAAATTTTTTTATTGTTCTTTCCAAGGAGAATCTTCTATAATTAAGATGGATTCTTCAATTACATTTACCAAACTCAATTTGGCATTTACCAACAACTACCCTAGGCTGACATGCAAATGTTTTCCACTGATCATGTTTGACCAAACCAATAATGTTTGCTTAGCATTTCAGCCACAAATGCATTTTTTCATTAAATCTTCTTACAATAATTATCTTCTGTGATTAAGACAGATTCATCAATTCCATCCTCCAAACCCAATTTGGCATTTATCAGCAACTTTTGCCTGGACTTTAAATCTCGGCAAATGTAATTTCATAGCAAGATATTACATTGGTCTCTCATGTCAGGGGAATTGAACAAGTTCAAAAATGCTCTTTAATACACTTTTTCCCATTAAGAAAGCAATAAAAACAAGACAAAATAATTAATATTTAACAACAATTGGTGCCTATTTGTTATTTCCTAAATGCCAAATATATATCATGGAAAATTTTGAGAATTTGATCAATGTGAATTTTGTCTTATGACCCTTTAAAGCTCATATCCAATTTTTCTGACAAGTTCTCCCACTGATTACTATGGATTATTTCCATTTCATCCTATCTTTGATTCACAAACCGATAGATCTTACCCATAACCAACATTGAAGGCATTAAAAACGACTGACTTTATCCCCGCACATAGCCTCAGGCCATTATCCAGGTGCGAGTCAAACTAGATGCCTTAGGGCTTGAAAATGGACTTGGAAAATATGCAAATTTGTTCATTTTCAAAAATGGGTATTATCTTATTTTTTTTGTAAAGCCTGTGTTTGTTATGGAATGGATTTTGCTTGTTTTGCAGTACCTTATGGGACTTAGTTTTTATATGTAATACTTTAATGTTACAGTGTAAGCTATTAATGTATTTGCCTTTTGTAAAGTGTGATAACATTTTGAAAATTGAAGCTATGGGGAGATATCAAAATATCAAGTTATCAAAATTAATGGTCTCAGATCCATTTGCTTTTCAAATATTGCACCATTATCTCTTCATACCATATTCATGGGTTTTTAATGGGCATCTTTAAATGAGTTTTATTGGAAACTCACTACAAAGATGTATTTACTATCCATCCTCACTGTCAGTTCCACAACATTCATGCCCTTTAAACTCATATCATGAGAAACAAGATCTCCTTCTGCACTTATAAATCTAGCTTCATCACCGACTACATAATAGTCATGAAATAGCACAGATCACTTTTCAACTATTTCCCTGAAATATTAAAATTTTGCGCTGACTGGACAAAATCCTCTTAACATCGGAGTTCACTGTTCTTCTATCACACCTTTCAGCTTCGCCAATAATTTGAAATCCGACAAAAATGCCCTCAGGCAATCCCGCATCAACTATTCTATTTCTAATAACTTTAGTTATAGTGATCTGTTATAATTTGCATTTTATTCCCATTTAACAGTAACTAGTCTTCCTTTTATTTAGGTGCCAAATGGGTTGATATGATGCAATTACTTCAACAAAACTGGATGGAGATTTTTTTAGTATTTGTTGAACTGATTAATACTAAACAGGATTACGATCCTGGATTTAGATATTCATTCACCTTGTGTTTGTTGTAAGTTCATTTGTGAGTCATGTCATTACATATTTTATAGATCATTTAGATTTTTAAACACAAAACACTCTCTTAAACATTAATATAGGCACCAACCTGCTATAATACTTTACCCAACTTTATCCCAATTTTGTCACGGACCATGTCAACAGATTCCCCAACACATTGGCACTCATCCCTCTCCCTTTAAATGGCACCACCCAACCTTATACTAAGCCTAAGGTAAAGGAATGACTTTTATATACAAGGGTTGGAGTTCTAATCCCTCTTTTAAAATGAAAGCACAGATCATGATGAAAGGAACAGACTCCACCAATTGCCACACCTCCTCTATATCGAATCTGTTGCCTTATTCTCAGCATTAAAGAATGCCAGTGCCAATAAAGTTGACATCTGGGTCCAGAAATGCACAACATGTATATCTTGCTTAGGACACTACATTTGCTTTTTTTAATTTTTTTTTTTTAATTTTGAGAAATTTGCTGTTCAGAGGATTCATAATCCCAAATCCCATATCTGATTTTAAAAAAGTGGGAGTAGATATAACTTGGCTAGGCCAGGCATTTTCAAATCATATCATCTTCATTTCATTAAAGAACTAGTTCTGACATGAAGTAATTTGCACTTTAATAAAACCATATCTTCTTAAGAAACCGAAGATGAAAATTGAGAAAGTAAAATCAAAATAGAAAAAGGCTTAATCATGAAAAAAAAAATCTTAAATGTAAATTGGATATCTTAAGTAAACATGACTGAATACGACGCCAATTTCATCTCATTTTAAGTTCAATATCAGCTATGAAAACCAAGTAGAGCCACAACGCAAGACTCATTTACATATCAATAGGCAGCCGTTTGGACCCTCAAGTGCCTTGGTTTGGGAATGTTTTAACTTTTTTTTCAACATTGGGTTGCCAGTAAGATTTTGTATAGGATTGATTTTTGTCTGAAAATCAGAAAATTTATGATTAATAAAAGAGTTAATTGTTTTAGTTTTCAAAAATATTGTTGTTCCATTAATATTTGAGCAATGGCCAACTTGTAGTGGTCATTTATCATTTTACATGTGCTCCAAGCACTATCTTAAACTTTTGTAGCCATATTTTGAAACAAACAAATACACAAAAATGCATAAATTAAGCCTGTTAATTTACTAGTGTAAGTTTTAATGACTTGAATCATTTTTATTTGCAGATTAAATGCAGCAAATTCTTAATAGTAAATAGGCCTAACTTTATTAACATTTCCCAAAATATAAAACAATTCATTTAACATGGCAACTCACAAAAATAAGGTAACCCAACCCAATGCAAACTTCACTTTTTACTACTCATCTGATTCAAGTATGAAAACCCCTCAGACCTTGTGAATTTGGTACAAACAACTCAATTTCAAAACCATGGACACACGCAATGGATTACCAGACAAGCTCTGCCTCATTTGCATATGAATTGTGTGGTTGCGTGCCTTGTTATTTTGGTTTCATGTCATTGGCACACTTATGCCCGGTTTGACAGCGTGCCCTATCAGACTGGAATCAGAGCTAGACTTAAGTCAAATCTTGTTTTGATATTGGTGTAATTGTTTAAAGTTGTATAAATCTATAAAGTTACCCTTGAATTGGATTTCAAAATTTAAAGAAACATTGTGAAATCATAAGCTTGCAACTATTTCATAACTTCAGATATCTTAAATCAAATTATAAATTTAACATATTATACATTTCTTCATTTTCAGCATATCCATGCAATAATTTAAGGGCATGGTCCAAAAATATGACTCTTTCTATTTAGAAGATTTAAAAAAACAGTTTAGGAGTTTTATGTCAAACAGATTTACTGTTTTTCCATTTTCATGTGATAACTCTTTTTTTAACATTCCAAAAATTTCAGGCAAATTGTGGTAATCAAAAGTTCTTATTTTTTGCAATTTTAAGTCTAAGATCGATCTAAACATGTTTCAACAATTCAACCTTTATCTTAATGGACATGTTAGAGGCTCTTTAGGAATGGCAACTAAGAGAGGTCTTCTATTATATCTGTAAATTGGTACAAAAAATAGTTTTAGTTTTCTTCACATGCCAACTATAAGTATATATTATATACAATGCTTAATTCAATGACATTTAATTTTAAGCAGCCAAATATTGCTTTAAATGTTCATGAAGTATTATATTAAACTTAAATAATAAGTCTTGTACTGAGTCTATTGCAGTATTTGGTAGTAAGCTTCAGTCCATTAGGTTGATGAATTACCCTGGTAATTCCCTATACCAAGCTTTGGGGGTGTGACAGCCTACACGACTCAAGTTTCTACTCGCTTTAACGACCGCACCCATAATATATGAATATGGTATACGGTACTGGTAGAAGGGTGGGATAGACTTTTAAAAATGGTGGGATATTAAATGATATACCGATTTAATATATTCGCGGGATTATTCGAAGCAATGATACTTATGATATGTGTACCGTCGCGACAAAAGGGTCCAGTTGTCGGCAACTTCCATTTTGCGCTAGAGGCCGGTAAAGTTGAAATATACCAAAATATGATGGGAAAGTCAATTTTGAGATTTTTGTGGAAATGAAATCTTTGAACCCTTTTGTATCCAAAATGTAAAGACGGTTTATCAAAAATAACGACAAACTTGTAAAAAAGTGTGATTTTTATCGCTATGTCGAATCGTTTTCATCATGAAAATTTGAAAATGTGTGTTTTGACAAACGGTTATGAGTACGATTATGGTAATTAATTATGCAATAATGAAACATGATATTGAGTCCAAAAATTGTTATTATATTACTCAAGGTATCATCTTCCATTGAGCCAAAGTCGATAAACAAATGGGAACATGGTGGTTGCTATGGAGATTTGCTCATACTCCTATTCAGACTGCACACAAAATCGAATGGAAAAACAGGCCTACCTTTAACAGCCTTTTTCTCACAAACTAGTTTTGACAAATGGTTATGAGTACGATTTTATAATTTGCCAAAACTCGTCAACCAAAGCTCCGATTTGCATGATTTGGGTATCATTGAAAAGGGAATTAAATGAGCTTTACCACCATATGAAAATCTCCATATTTTGGTTTTGACCCAACTGCACCCTTTTGCCGCCGCGGCACACATATGGTAAACTATAAGACCTGCAGCAGTCATTTGACGATTTAAACATACTTCAATAATTTCCTGACTATTTTGCTTTACATACTTATTCTCATTTCATAACTTTAAATATTTCCTATGCCTTTTATTCTTTCTTAACTCTATAAAACTGTTGTAAATAGGATCTAAATTATCACCTACACCTAATTTGTAACTCCATTATTTTAGCCCAATTTGTGAAAACTAAGAGCAGTATACCACATCCGATTTTGAAAATCTGTAGTATTTTCCTTCAGTTTAACAAAAATGGTTCTACCACTGAGTGAGATACTTTCTGAGATGATAATTAGTTATTATTGTGTGCTTTCAAACCAACATACATGTTTACAAATAACCTGATCTCTTTACTACTCATATCATACCCATTAATGTTAAAGCTGAGCAAAGTTCAATAATTTTACATATTGAAATAATTAGTCAAACCATCGCTCAAAAACCGAAAGATTATCAAGAACATTTAATATCAAACCACAAAGTTTTAGAGCTCAACATTACCGGCTTATTTCACATTTTTTCTACCATTCCATCTCTATCCCAGGCTTTCATCTGCCTTGCCTGAAACCATGGTATTGTTATGCAAATCAAGCTCCCATTGGATTTGCTTCTTGTATGTATGCTTAGGTTTTGGTGTGCAAAATATTAACCCTTTCCATCCACTGAGCTAAAGTGTGTGCAGACTACAAGAGCAGACTACAAGTCAAAGTGTCAAAAAGTTGATAAAAATTGAAATTTCTCCAAAATATGACAATATTCAACATAACAAATAGTTTACTGGAAGCTATTTTAGAAAAATATAAAATGAAATTTACTCTTCTGAAGTAGTTTTGTAAGGAAGCATGGAGTGTAACCATAAAAGCAAAATTCAGCACTTTTTGACATTTAACTCGAAGCCAACGTTAAAAGCATTTTGTGTACAGACTTATATTATATAGTGGCCCTGGGTGGGCACTTGAAAAATCCAACAGTGGTTTTAGTTCCGAATTGCCATCTGCCGTGTTTTAATTTCATTTTCGCTTGTCGTGAGATATTGCTTTGGTCTTATTAGAACAGTGTGTGTATGTGTAAATTTGAGCATTTGCGCAAAGTTTGCTTTTTTTCTTGCGGGCTAAGCTTACTTGTGTGATCAGAGAAGGATTTGATAAATATGAAAGAAAAACAATATAGGCAAGCTTATTTATCTTTGCTTTTACAAAATTTTGTTAAAAATAAGGGTATGGATTTGGGAAAATTTAAAGCCTAGAGGATAGAAGAGATGATTGATTGTTAATTTAGGGGTGAAATTGGTAAAAAATAATGGTGTAAATTTTGCCTTATTTGCATCCATCATTCTAGCATTTAGAACCCCTCTTCTTAATAATAATAATAATAATATCGGCATTTATATTGCGCCTTTTCCAGTGGATACAAAGCGCTGGCCATTATTATTACGCCGTAACAAGGGAATCGTCAGAACCATTTCGCCTTAAACTAGGCCATTTGCGGCCAATGACCAAAGGCGCAGACCTATCAGCACTTAGGTTGTGATATTCCCCCCTAAGTGACTTGAATTGTTATATCTTTTAAGAGTTAAGTTCTAAAATTTCATTGAATCACAAATTTTACAAGGTTATCAAAATTGAAACTTAATTCTTTACCTTGCCTGAGTTTTCCTTTTCCTACATAGAACTTTCAAAAATATTCAACTTCAGAAAATCAAAACATGAAATTCTTAGTAAACAATTAAGAATCAAACAAACAAGGATTATCTGGATTCCTATGTTTATTTCTCTTCCAAAACATACATTTGATAAAGAATATACTCCTTCAAAAGTCAGATCCTTGAGTTTGAAAAAGGATGGGTGGGGCAGAACAGGAATGCTTTGAGCAAAGTGTTTTTCTTTTCCAGTTACAAGTTTCAGTTCAGGTACCGGGTTCAGGTAAACCCAAAACAATTGTTGCCAAAATGACCAATGGTGCAATAGAAAAACATCTTGCAACATAGGCCTGGGGACTACACTCCCATGCTCACCCACTCCTCGATCCAGTCTTGTTTTCTTTTCCCTTTAATCCTTTTTCAATTTCACCCTTATAAATGTTGAAAACAACATGCTAAAGTTTTACAATTTAGTCTTCAACCATGTTTTAAGTTTCACTTTTGGAAAGTCCATCTAAAGACATTTTGGGTCAGGCAAAATCAAATTTCAACTTCTAAGGTGGTAAAGTAACTAATGGAATGGAATGAAATTTCAAACTCTCTTAAAACTTTTAAGTTTTAAGAGAGTCATTTAATGAACCCTGACACATATCTCGCTGCTAACCAGGGGGAGGGGCAGACTTATCTCAAGGGATTGGAATTTTTCCTGTGACTTCTTTTGGTATGTTTTCAAATAAGGTCTCTTGCACTTCATCGATATCAAATATCAAATTTTCAAACAAATCACTTAATAAACCTTTCTTGTTCTGGAAAAGTTATCGAAACTTTGAACTGAATTTTGTTAACTTTGATCTTTAAAGACTGTTCAGATTATTTTATTTGGCCAATATATTGATAATTTCAAAAATTCACAAAAGCAAATCAAGCAAAATCTGTTCATCAAATTAGAAAAAACAACAATATTGGCAAAAATTAGATTCAATATCAAAATGTCATCTTGTAACATTTAATTTACACACCAATATGCCCAAACCAGATCAAAGTAGGCACCCCAGGGTTTAGCACATAGTGTTGTTGCTTACTGATCATATCATACAATATTAGGTACTGAAAACATATCAAATGACATAGGATAAGAGCACAGTGAAAAAATTAATAAAACTATGTGCCAAATTTGGCCTCAATCTCTCAACTTTTAATACCTTTCACTGGCTTGATAAAACCTAACTCCCAAGGCAGTTACGGATAAATTACGCACTGAGCGATATAAGTCCTGACTGAAAAATGGGGTGAAATTAAGAGAAAAAAATCATCGCTTAGTGATTAAATAGTGGGAAGCTTATGCATGAGCACGAACTGTCTGATATGACATAGCTCCTGGATCAGGCCTGTCCTGGATTGATAATTTATTTATGCATGGGTTTTGAATTTTCGTTCTGTCGTAGGTCTTGGGATTAAACGAGAGGTGTATACATTGAGAAAACACAGCGAGGAGACAGGCTGGGTGGAATAGGGAATAAAGGACATCTGGATAGTTTTGTTTACTTGCTTAATGGTCGAAAAGCATTTCAGTTTTCGTTGTGGTCCTCCTGTTTAGATTTACACAAATTATATATTGAACTCAAGATATATATGTGAAAACATACGAAGAAAAATAAATAAAATAATAAGGATTTTAAACATTTCACTTGTCAAATTGAAATAATAAATGAAGCTCCAAAAGCACAAACATGACTGTACCTCGAATGCGCTGTAAAGGCATTTTGTGTTATACGTGAAATTTGATGCAAAAGTCGTAATTTAACTAAATAGAATTTTCTTTTGGATTCTGCAATCTAAAACAATGTTTTTTTTGAGTGATTTTTGAAACATCACACAAACTACTGCTTCATACAACACAACATTTCTTGCGAGTCCCTAACAACGTTAAAAATTAAAATGATATCTAATAGACTCATATATTGATCAATTTTTCAAGAATCTATGCTAGTACTCTGGCCATCACTTTTAAATGACATGTTTCTTCAACTTTATCTCAAATGATGTTTATTGTTAACTCTTTAATTGGTTCAGATACACAAAATATTTGAATAGAAAATACAGTAAAACAATGTTATTACAAAATTTTGATGTCATTGGTCAATTTCATTTGGGCTGATCTCCAAGGTTTTCTAGGTACTCAGGTTCTCTCCCAAATACATTGTTTCTCTTTTTGTCACCTTAATCTCTCCAAGATATAAAACTTTCTTCATGAGCTACATGTATCAGTTCTGGCTAAACAAAATATTTCTTTCTCATAAAAAAACAAAGAATCATTTGATCAATTTTTCAATACAATGGGGCAAACTAGACGAGAGCTTGGAATGTACATCCATGTACATCGATGTACATTCCTGGAGTAGAGATTGTGTCTACACAATGACACGTCAACCAGATGTGGATTTGCGCTGTGTATTCAACTGCGCATATATGTTTGCGCCTGTGTTATACCTATGCGTACTAACAAGTTGCATGTCAACGCGTACGCATACATTCCTGGAATGTACATGGATGTACATTCCAGGAATCTACACAAATGTTCATTTCATGCTCTCATGTAGTTTTCCCCAATATGAAGAAAAGTAATCATATACATACATACATACATACAACCAGCATTTTGGCGCCTTTCCAGACAAGATCAAAGCGCCATAATATATAAAATAAAATAAAATAAAGAACAATGCAACTAATAATGAAAAACACACAAATCAATGGATCGGATATAAGTACGTCTTCAGCAGTTTTTGAAGCCAGAAAGAGTGTTAGCATCCCTAATATTTTTTTCGGGAGATCATGAACCACACTCACAAACATTTTTTTTTCAAGAAACAATGCTGGCCCAGACAATTCCCAAAGGTTTGATTGATTAGTTTATATACACTTAACTTGATTGCTTTTGATATTGCAGGCAAAAATTGAAGACGATGATGATGAAAAGATAATCCTAGTAAGCTTGATGAACGCTGGAAATAAATGATATTGCTGTGAAATTAATCATGAAGATTTCATAATTGGGTCATTTAAGGAAATATTGAGATATGTCTTGGAGATATTCGCCTTCTCATTTTGACAGATTTTTATAACTTGATATTGCTACTATTTGTCATATTGTTGTTTTATGTTCTTCACCTTAAATAAAGTAATGAATTTTGAATTTTGTGATTTGTTATACAAGAGTACTTCAACTAAAAGGCATTTTGGGATATGTTTTAGAGTGGAGCATTTATTTACTTTTGGATAGACTTTTATAACATGATGTTCATGCAATTTTAATTAGTTCATGGCTGTTTTTAGTACTGAATTTTGAAATTTCAGAAATGAAGCACTTTTACCTATGGCAAGATACATTTTTTTTTCTGATTTTTTGATAGATTTTCATAACAATATTCTATTAATATATTTTTGAAAATAACTGTTTTTAATCAAAGGGCATAAAAGTTGTATTCTATCCACATGAAAGAGCACTACTGAGGAGGTTTGACACAAATTAAACCAATCGCACTAAGCTTCCTTTAGGTCGCAATATCGTAAATCGCTTTACGTAGTGACGCTAGTGGCAAATTTGCCGGGTTTTTACACCACAAAGGTGGAATAGGACATTAAATTATATTTATATAGAAATAATACGGGACTATGTTTTATTTTGTTTTTATGCTAATTATTTAGTTTGGAAATAGTTGTGAATGTGTAGAAAAAATCAGCACCACAGAACATTTTATAATGAAATTAAAGATGGAACAAATATGGGTGTCTCTAGAAATACTCGGTCAAATCGGGCTTATTTATGACAGGCCGGCTAAAACATTACAAAATATCGCCTGATATATCGGGAAAACAAGCCGGCTACCATATTGTTTCTTTGATGATTTCTGAAAGGTTTGATTCAAAACTTGAAAAAAAAGTTAAATCTAGAATGCTTGAATCACTAATTACGGAGATACAGAGCGTTTTCAGACCCCTACTTTACGTGTAAAAGTATAGGAACGTTAATTGGGATATTGCACCCTATACTCTGTTTACAAAATGAATTTTGAATTTCTTGCAAGCTTGTGGCAACTGCAGGCTTCAGAAATTACATTCAATGACAATTAAGTCTTCCAAAAATAATTACAATTGAAGACTGCATTAAGATATTGAAATTCACAAAAATTAATTTCTTTTAATGATAACAAACACATAATTTCAATGCTAATGAGCACATGGTTTTAACGATAATGAGCACATTATTTTATAACATTTATTTTTAAGTTTCAGTGCATTTCCAATTAGGATTAAATGTTTGTCAGCAAAATGTTCTAATCTATTACTTATTTATTGTATGAAACTTCTAATGAAAAGAAGTGATCCTTAACCAATTTGAATTGCAAATTTTACTCATTAATCAATTCAATTTCATAAAGTACACACTTTAATTGCCTACAGTTCATATAAAAATCAATATTTTTTTCATTTTCGGACTAGTGAACCTTATTTCATTTTCGGACTAGAGAACCCTTTTCATTTTCGGACTAGCGAACCTTATTTCATTTTTGGACTAGCGAACCTGTTTTCATTTTCGGCTAGTGAACCTTATTTCATTTTCGGACTAGCGAACTCTTTTTCATTTTCGGACTGGCGAACCTTAGGATTAGCGGACCTTTTTAAATTTTGGACTAGCGGACCTTATTTCATTTTCGGACTGACGGACCTTTTTTCAAATTCAGACTAGCGAACCCTCGGGTATAGGAAAATACGCTTTCAGACTGGCTAACATTATTTCATTTTCGGACAAGCGGGCTGTTACCAGTTTGACATCCCCCCTAACATTTTCAAAAATGTTATTAAAGCTACATAACAAACATGGCAGTTAATTAACATGAATTACTTTAGTTTCTGGAAAGACTTTAATTTTATACACTTAACCCATAGTAATTGGATTTGTGATATTGTTATGCAAATTTTGGTAATTTTTAAGTGGTAAGAATGAGTGGCATCATTAGTGGTTTGTACGGAGGATGTCAATGTTCTTTTTTTTAAAAACAGGCTTCATTAATAAACCTATACTCATATCAGTGATAGGAAAATAAAGTGAAGGCATGGTAGTACTGAAAATGGGGGGGGGACAAAGAAGCAGAATGCAAACAAAAACTTGATGAAAAACAAATGCCTGTAATATATCAAAATGTTCAACCATACTCACTTTCAAAATAAAGAATTTTATGTCACAAAAAGATTTCATATAACACAACAATAACAAACTAATGCTTGTAAGTATTAAACCTTCAAAATACACAACCTGTCAAATTCAAAACATTTTAGAGATTAAACCTTCATTCACCTAAATAATAACAAAGTCCCATGGCAGTAAATACAGGTTCCTCCTAATACACAACCTGCAAATTTTTAAAATGCAGAATTTTACTTACAAAAAGACAATATACCTTTAAAATAACAAAGTCACAGGACAGTAAAATTATAGAAACCTCAAAATACATTCTAGACCTATCGAATTTCAAAACACAGAAATCCTCATACAAAAGACTCCACACCTAAAAACAACAGATTCCAACCTAGCAGGAAATACACAGAAAAACAGATCAGTTTTCAAAATAAATACAGTGATGAACCACTCAAAACAAAAATCAACAATCTGTCCATATCAACTAAGTCCTAGATGAAATGACCGCTACCATGTGATATAAACACCATAAATAAGCTTATTTTATACCAATAAAAAGTGCCACAACATCCTCATGGGCAACCTCCTTTTTTATCCATCAATTTCCACATAAAAACAGCAAGCAATCATCCTCATCGCAAGTCATAACAATTCCGAGAAAAAATCCATTTCAATGAATTCCAAGACCGTCTTGATTTGTGACCAAAAATACATGTTAAAACTCGCAGGACATAAACCATAGCTGAAAAACCAGCACAAAATACTATGGCACATCCCGTATACTCCATCACACACACAAACACCATTGCTAATCATCACGTTACACAGCAAAGCAGACCGCTACATATTCCTGCGACAATCTGCCGCAGCAATTCAGCAGGTATGACTCGCTCTAAAACGGAGCCAGACTGATCAGTCGCTATACCGGTGATTTTTATGACTCGTCAACTTTAGACGGGGAGCCGTTGCAAGCTGTGGATTCAAAACGTTGGAATATATTACGAGATGAATTTAAATCAACACATGTTATTTGCTAATTAGTAGCACAATCATTATTGATATCATTTAAGACAATTAACCCAATTAATACAACTGCAATACACTTTTGAAATGACAAGCCAACATTACAGTTCACCATTTCCCATGCTAAAATGGAATATTCCATAATTCATAAAAATATGATTTGAGAAATATGAATTTGATTTCCTCACACAATTCAAGACCGTCTTCGAGAGAGTGCATCAATTTCATAGGTGTCAATGGGTTCAGACTAGTGTGTTATCCTGTTAACTCTGTACACGAAACCAATAGCTATTTGAACTTGAGTTGAGCTGATCAATTCAGTAAATATTTAGTGTCAGGTTGTGTATATTCTTTTTTTTTTAATTAATGGACATAGAATTTTAAATAGTAAAAATGTGATGTTGTTAAAACCATTATTTTACAATAAAAAGAGCAATTTGTATTATTCAACTAAAACAATTATATTAGTGTAGGATATTATCAACAGTTTTGAGAAAGAATTGGATCAAACTCACCATTATAGGGATCAAAATGACACAAAAATTAAAATGAAATTGAAAATACTTCAGGTCACAAACAAATGGATCGTAACCAAAAAAATATTGCTAATTCCTAAAACAACCTCTAAACCATAACACTAACCCCACACTACAACTAATACTAACTATAACTCAACTTTAACCCTAAAACTAACCCTAACTAAAAAATTCAGATGGGATTTACCAGTCATTTAAATTCTCTTGAAAAAATGTATTGTTAATAAACTTCACTTTTAAAGAAATCTAAAAGAAGAAAGATGTAATATCAGACACCATTCTCTTAAAAAGACCTATTTAATTTATATTTTTCAATCTACACTGATTTTCTTTACATCTTTTTATGACTGTTCTTTAAAAATCCTATTCAAAATTACATATTTTTTCATCACCAATATAATTAAATTACAAGAAATCTTTTACACACTCTCTACAGATAATATAGGTCTCTTTTGTAAAAGCTTACCTTACCTGCCAACTTGCTATATCATAATCACATAAGTGACATTAAAAAGGCATCTAGTCTTTTGCAAATTCCCGGGTTGGGGGAGGGGACAGCAGAGGGATATTTTATTAGCGAATGTCAACTCATCTGAGAGTCATATTTTATATAAAATAAAACCGTAATTTTTTGATTC